>JAYJLV010066646.1:0-16410 GCA_036873485.1 Torymus texanus
TATACTCTCTCTCTCTCTCTCTCCTCTCTCACGACAGCGATAACCACGTCCATCAAATCTCACATATATCCGAATAGTTAAACCTCCCTCTGTTAAATTTCCCAACTATATAGCAATACTGCCTCTGCTCGACTGTCGCCATTGTCAGCCGTAGCGATCGATTTTCCGTCGCGTTCCGATATTTCTCAAACTTCGCGAAAGCCGAGCATGTGTATATATATATATATATATATATATATATATATAGTATATATGGACTACTACTCTAGGCAACGCTTTGAATTTTCCGCTTTGTTGATGCTACGAAAAAGTTTACTCGACAGTAAGAGAGAGAGAGAGAGTAAATACGTTGTGTGTATGTGGGTGTGTGTATTGGGAACGAAGTTTCGGCAGGGAATGCTATAACGGAAAGTTTATTAAATACGGAGAAATGGAGTGTGCGTGTTTCGAAGAGGCTGGATTAAAGCATGATGTTGGATTGTCGGAGCTCGATGATGATGGAGAACGTTGAGTTCGGAGTTATATAGTTGTTGAAAGTTTGGATGATGAGTTGTTAAACAATTTAAGGGCTGAAAAAGTTTAATTTTTATTGTTACAAACACGTTTGTTATAATGTTGGAATTTAATAATAATACTATTAATTAAAATCTAGTTATAAAACTATAGAACTACCTATCGTTCAATAACCACCGAAGTTCTAAATTTTAATAACTCATCGTTATAAGCTACAAACCACTTGAGAAATTTTCACTTCGACCGATTACACTTTTTATTATGTATATATACGACGTGGAGGTTCAACAGCACTATATACCGAAGATAAATCACACTCTCACTTAACGCGTATGCACGCGTGCTTCTTTTATACGTGAATTAAAACCGTTAACGAAACCGATTAAGTGAACGTGTATATACATACGTATATACGCGTGACTCATGAGCACGCATCAGTTTTGTACGCACGCGCGTGAATGACACAATAACTGTTGATGCACTATGTATACGCCCTCGAGGTTTCCTTACAAGGTCAACCTAATTTTCCTCGCTCTTACTGACAATTAAACCGACATCTATAAGCATCCGTATTACGTTTTATCAAGACTCTCCTTTTATAATAGTAATCAAATGTATATTATACTGTTATACTAACATTTTAACTATTTTGTCATAGCACTGTTACATCAGTACTCCCCCCTATATATATTTTCCCAATCAAATATCCCAACACCGATGTATATATATATATTGAACAAAGAGCAGCGACACTTACGTGGTGTACACACGACCGTAAACCACGGAATTTCTCACCGCTACTCGTGTGGAACCATGACTAAAAGTCTGTGCTGAGTATCTATTATTTCAAACGATCGATATATACATATATATAATGCGAGCGTACGGATAATCCATGACGGGCGAAAATAGATCACGTGCTTATACATTCGCGTCGCGCTGTATGATATAGCCTTATATAGTCTCAATATTTAACGACTTTGTTCTACTTATTGTTACAGGTAAGAGACGACGATTATGACTTCCGCTGCTACTGCTGCTGCTGCTCTGCCTCCTTTTCACTTCTTTTTCTTACCCGCTGTTTGATCCTTTTCCTGAAGTTGGTTCTTGTTTTGTTCCTTCTCCTTCTTGTTGATCTATTTCTTGGTCTCTGATGTGCCTTCAGAGTTCTATACCTATACCCTCTTTTTGTCTGCGCCCTGGTTCCGCTGATTCGGTGAGTTGTTGTTGTTGTTTTTGTTTTGTCTCTGTGTGTATATATTTTTAGTATGGATGAGGTGAGCTTCTTGATATATGGTTATTGATTTTGTTATGTACATCGAAATACACTTGAACTTTTAATCTGTAAACCTCACTTTAGTGTAAGTTGAAGGTTATATACAGTATAATTCGAGAACCACAAGTTAAAATTTAATATGAAATTATACAACCGCGCGTGTAAAGTTAGCAAAAAGAAACTAAAAGTCTCAAGTTAGCTCGAAAAAGTTGCTCTACGAAACGCTATTACATTTTGTTATATTCCTAGCTATATAGAAATACACGAGCGTATAATTACACGTTGCTCCGTACATCGAGACAATACTACCAGATAACCTATTAAAATTTAATTATACGACTTATCATCTCTAGAAATTAATTAAACTCGACTTTTTAACTATATACACGGTTCCCTTCCTCCCCCATACCACCGTGATAAACAAATATATAAGCTGCTGTGTGTTTATTTGTCCAGCATTTACTCACTCACTCTCGAAAAAAAAAAATCAACTCCACATGTTGATAACCCATAGGCTATCTCTCTCTCTCTTTCTCTCTCTCCAGTCCGTCGTCGACCGCGCGTTATAAGTTTTATTCCGAAATAGATGCAATCTCACACATTCCAACGCGCGCGAGTCTCGATATTACATCTTTACTCGTCGTGGTTTATACATATACCATGTGATAACAATTTTGTGAGTATATGAGAGAGAAAGAAAAAGTATACACAGTGCGAGCGACAATGAAAAATATAAGCTGATCATCTTGCGTATAATATGTATAGCAATATAATTTGTATGTCTGTGTAGCACACAGACGAAGTATTATATATATATACGTAAAAGTATAGGGTATAAGATAACGTATACGTTTGCACGGTTTATACACACACACACACACACACACACACATACGTACATTTGTATCGAAATATTTTTTTTTTCGGCTTCGTAGTTCTCTATACATATATATGAGACAGACTCGCGAAACTGGAACGCAACCGCGCGCGTGCGACAAAATGAAGGCTATATACGTGGTTAGAGGAGAGAGAGAGAGAGAGAGAGAGAGAGAGAGAGACGGGAAATGCACGCGTAGCCAACTGCACTTCCGATCGTTTCTCATGGCACGCGTGCGTGTGTACATGTATGTACGTACATGGTCGAGTTATTTTTGTAGGGAAATGGCGATTAAGTGACATTAGCCTGACAACCGGCTGTGTATAATCAGGGTCTAGTCATGAGATATATACGCTTATACGCGTGTGTGTGTGTGTGTGTTTGTGTATGTGGACTTTGATGTGTTTCGAGAGTGTAATTATTGTCGAAAATTGGTTATGTCATCTGTATGTGTGTGTGTGTGTATATATACACATACACATGTGTCGTTAATTGAAGACTTTTTTTTTATATAGACGGTTTTTCTAACGTGACATTCTGACAATAATAATAGTAACAGTTGTAATAAATTTTGATATACTGATTATGTAATTATAAAATATTATTAAGGAACCAGTAACTCGTCACAACATCTCACGAAAATATACTTGCAAAGTGAAACCCATCCCAATATACTCATGTAATCAACTTCTCCAAGTCCATTAATTAAACCAACTCTCAAGCCTCATTCCACGTTCCAACTTTCCATCGCTTTAAAAATGAGGAGGAAAAAAAAAAGAATACTTCGTTCCACCAAAGTAAATCCCTTCCCCGTCGAGTTTTCGAACTTATCGGTAGGAAGGCTGCAACTTCCCGAGGATCCGCATCACCTTGGCACGCGAGGATAAATAAGGAGTTTTGTGTATAGCTTGGGAAAAGTTTCGCGCTCGAATTAATTTCATAGCGCGAGAAAACGTAATATTCAGCAGAGAAGCAGCAGCCAGAGGATGGGATAAAAATTGTCTTCGCTTCTGCTGCTGTTGCTGTTGCTGCTGCTGCTGTTGTTGTTATTATTATTATTATTATTGCGCCCGTGCCGAACTTGTGTATGTTTTTCATCTCCTTGCGAGAATGTAGGTCGTGTAGCTGTGGAAGATGATGAAAAGTGCCTTGAAAGTTTTCCCTTGAGGAACGAGAGAGAAGCGAAAGGAATTACGAGCTATAGGTCATATATATATATATAAATTTATATAACTGTATTTTCCGGGACCTCGACTCCCTTCACTCAGAGTTCGGACACGTGACTAAAGAAATAATGGACCCTGGGGTTACCGAACTCTCAAAGTTTGACCTCTAGAAAAGTCCCAGAAATAACGCTTATTTTACGTAGTCACTTCCAGGCCGTCCCGGAAATAACGTCCCGGCCTGAAAATAAGACACTTATACAGGGTAAAAGTCCCGGAAAACAGGGTTATTTGTCTTTATATGTGTGTGTGTGTATACGGTTTATACATACACACGTACGGGAATAATCGGCACAACCGCGTTAAATAGAAATTCAATTAGACTTGTGTGTGTACTTATTCAGAGTAGAACCACGTTTGCGTCAATCGCCGCTGATTTATCATTATATATATATATATATCAGTTAGCCCCGGCGGCTCACAACTGCGATAATACGACAATGTTTGATCAGCAATATTATCGTCAACGACCGCGATGGGCTCGAATTCCCGCACACATTTCTTCCTCTATACCCAATAAATCTTTCTCTCTCTGTATAATCTATATATATACATATATCTACAATGCTCGACAATGATAAAAACAGGTTCTGAAATACAATGATATATTCAAATCCGGCAATATCGCATATGTGTAGTTCGTCTCTCATCTTTTAATCAGAAAGTCAAACAGAGAACCATACGCGAAGCGCTGTGCAAATACGAATAATTCAGCCTTCGAGTCATCTTCAGGCTATTATATATCCATCTTGCCGAATGCATGCACGCGTAACGTATATGTTATGTATCAGTATAAGTACAGTAGTGTAGTAGTATAGTTACATTATTTACCTAACGAATCTCTCTTAGGCATTGAATTGTCACACCATGTGATGCGGTTGGTAGACATTGTCGCTCTCGATTACGCACTAACTTTCCTTTTATACTTACTCTTAATCACCGTTGCTATTGTAGTTACGATAATTAGACTTGATTCTAATGACTCCTCGTCGCGTGCGTGTATATTATATAGATCCAATGATAATCCAGTCCTGTACAGGTGTAACTGTTAATCGGTTGCGAGAGAGAGAGAGAGAGATTAGATAACGTGACATGTGATGTTCACATATATACATCCGCAGAAAACATTTGCTCCGACCTTGCACGAATATTACACATATACGATATTCTATACGTACGTATACATACTTACACAAAACGACGTTTATACAAATGGTCAGCCCTCTTCCCCATTAATAATCCAACCCGACACATTCGTCAATTCCACGCAGGTGTGCCAACATACAAACACACACACATATACACACATATACACTCCATTTTCGGAATCCCCGTATCCTATCAATTACACCCTCCATTCTCCCACACACATACACATAGAATCAATCGTACATACATACATATATATACAGAACCCCCACACGGAATAATAATTCAACCACACCGCGAGTGAACGCGAGCACGAGGGGATAGGTATAGGTATAGGAGCATAAATTCTCAAGATTGATTTTCGTCCATTTGTGACACACGCGCGCGCGCCTGCGCACAAACCCGTATCCTCTGTCGGCCCCCGTCGATAATGTATTCCACGCTCTTGCACGTGTATATATATATACATATATACACACATATTGTATAGTGTCGGGCTTTGACCTCGTCCTTTGTGCGCCGCTTGCTGCTGCTGCTGCCCTTTCTCTTTCCTCCTCGTCGCGCTTGCTGCCATCGTCGTCGTCTTCCTATTATTGCTGTCGTTGCTGCTTCTGGGTTTGCAACGAAAGGTGGTTATACCGGTTGCGTGTATGCTATGCTGTGTATGTTTGTAAGAGAACGATCGTTACTTTCTTTCGCACTTTGTGATGGTATATAGGCTTAGGTTCGTGCGAAGTGCCTGATTATATGGGGAAGTTTAATCGAGGTTTATGGAATTGAAGAGGAATGAGTGGTTATATTAGGGTTATTGCGGTTATTTTAAAAGTTACGTACATGGGCGAGCGAAATTGATTTATTTTAGCTTGAATTCAGCGTTGAAATGGTAAGATTGAAGATATGTTAATGTGATATGCCTGAGTTTTCATGATTAAATCAATCAACGAACTTTTTCGAAGCTCACAAAAATCATTACATAACCTCAAACACGTTCAATCAACCTAGTTTCAAATCTACCATGTAAAAAAACTCTCTAATATTATTCAAATATACCATTACCTCGTTCACTTTCATCCATAAGCATAGTGTCAGATAAGATGCCTATCGCTTTCTCATATATACATTATATATATTTTTGGCTCGTCGAATCAGTCATGCGCATTCGAAATTCACCTCTCGTCATATTATTTGTCGGTGAACGCGGCGGCGAGATTAATGAATCCAATCTGCTACTCGTATCTGGATGAAGTTAAAAGTGGATTCGTATAGCTGAATATTTCAGACTGGAATTTATAATAATGTGTCACCGATGTGTCGAGGCGAAAGCAGTAGTGTATATAGCGTTTCATTCGCTCCTTTAATATTTATTCCGGATTAAGCATCGAAGTGGTGTATACCTACCTTTAAAGGCTCCGCTTCTCCGCAGCGTTATTCAATTTTCGAAGCGCCGGATTTAAATAGACTCGGCCGTGTCTCGGGTTCCCTCTCCCCGCATAGCTGTGAGTTGATATTATATGGCTTCTGATATTCGACATCGTCCGGTAACGAATTTACCATTTATTGGTGAATATAGTGAATAATCCCCCGTGTCTTGGAAATAATTTGACGATTGTTTTTATCGGTTTAATGCATACGCAAATGTTGCATTAAAGATTAATAAACGAAAGGTTTGTGTTCTTTTGAAATGTACAAAAAAAAATTCCCTAATAAAAACATATTATTCTGGCTATCTTGATAAACTGATAATTTCTATATCTATACGTTTCGTATCCACAAAATGACAAACCTTTGCGACCTCGCCATCGTATACATCCGTATCTCTTTCACACACTAAAGTTTCGATTCGTTAAACCCTACCGTCCCACTCCCTCACAAACGTACATATACATATCCAACCTCCGCACTACAGCGCACCTTTCATTTTTCACTCCGACACCTCCTTCGGTCCTCCCCTTCATATCTCTCTCTCTCTCTCTCTTTGTTCCTTTTCCTCTCGGCACATCTGCGCTGGAGCGACCTGCATTTTCTCTCTCTCTTCTTCGTCGGACGAAAAAGGAGAGAGAGAGAGATAAGCGATAAACGAAGCGCTAAGTGCATTATATTGCCTCCCGCGACGCGAGCTTTAACGAGCTCTTTTTCTCTCTGTGAGAGGACAACACGGTGTATATATATATATCTTTTTCTTTCTTTTTGGTGGTATATATAGTGTTGCGGAGAATTTTTGAAATTTATTTTTGTTGTAAAATTCAGTACTTTTGCAGTTTCTTAACGTAAATTCTTACATACTGTCGAGCCATCGACCAATATTTCCTTCTACTTCGACCTATAAAGCTCGAACATTTAGCCAGCTCATGAAACAACATCTTACGAAGCGTATAAACATCTCAAGTTAGCAACAAATTGTTATTGTACGACGAGGAGACGCAAAAAGCTCGGATAAACATCGTCTACTACAAACACTTTGAAATACCCAACACCCGATGACTAATCTAATCTACTTCTTCTTATACATAACACAGACACAGAGGCCAAATAAACGCAAGCGATTTATTATCACGAATTTTCCGAGCACATATACCAAAGGTCAAAGCGTTGTTGCACAACCTTCATCGTCCACGCGTAATTCTCATTATACTATATACATTCTACTCGGTGCCTCGACACTTGATACACACAGTATATATACATATAGCGCTCCATTCACAGCTCACAACGCCCACGCTGTCGCCTTATCTCACTCGATTGCATTGTATATGTATGTATATACATATACATATATACTCTCGATGCCTCGTCGCGAGTTCAAGTTCCGCTTCTGCTTGTGTATGTATGTACGTATGTATGTATGTATAAACGCGAAGAAGTTTCTCAGCTGCCGAGTTTAATAGGTACGGGTTGTGTTGCGAGTTGCCGAGGATTTTATTAGAGTTCGCAGGGTTTAGTAGTAGTTGTAGTACGACGAATGGAGAGTAGGTATACGTAGTTGATGGTTTTCGAGGAAATTGGTAGAATAACCTTGAAGTTTCCAAGCTCGGGGGTTCCCCGAAATTTACGTTCGTGTGATGTAGAGAAGGTGAAATATATATAGTTATAATTCGGTGGTAGTTGAAAATTGTGGAAAGAAGTTAGTAATGTACAAATAACATACGCGTTTATATATTGAATGCCAAGAAATCGAGCTCTAACTCGACAAAAAGAATTCTAATTACTCTTCCAAGCCATCTATATATATAAAAGCGAGTACAAAAGGACGATATAACTCCCCAAGACCTCGATCGAAGAAGAGCGTACAATAAAAGGGAGAGAGAGAGAGTGAGACGACATCTCCATCCCTCCGAAAATTCCATCGTTCCGGGTCGACCATCTGCTCTCTCTCTCTCCTCGTAACGACGTCAACCACCCGTAGAAAACGTATTATCCGCACGGTACGTGTGTATACACATACACACGTTCTCTCGCATATATGTGTCCGGGGTAATCGACAAGAGACCGCGCGAGCGTGCGCCGGTATAGGGAAAATCAATAACCCGATGCGCGCATACACACATACATATATAAAGAGCGACAAAGAAGCACAGCGTGGAAATCAGAGGCGGGAATGACCGCCGGAGACATTCCCTCTCTCTCTCGTGCGGCGAAAGAGAGAGAGAGAGAGAGGAAACACGTACACGCGTATATAGCAGCGACGGCGCGTCATGTTCCAGACAATAAAACGACGTAGAGAGAGGGAGAGGGAGAGAGAGCTCGTTATCTTTTAAAGCGGCACCGGCAGCAGCACGAGAGAGAGAGAGAGAGAGAGTTGGCTCTCCCGAGGCTGTTCCCCGGTCGACGTCGTCGTCGTGTTGAGGTAGTAGTAGTAATCTATATACGTTGACACGTTGAAATTCCCGTAGATATAGAGAGGGAGAGGAGGGTTTGGAGTTTAGCAGGTCGAGTGAATATAACCGTTTGTTAGTTCTTTTTTTTTAAGTGTGGAGGGAGGATATGATGAGTTTTACATGGATGTGTAAAAGTTCGGTGTGATTTAAAGGGGATATGATGGTTTAAAACGAAGGGAAAAAGTATGGAACGAATCGTCTGGTTGATCGAGTCAAAGTTATGAGAGACATACATAAAGTGGGATTTATGTACGTTTTTATATGTATATACATATGTGCATATAATTGTGGTTTATCTACGGAAACCCTGACGGTTTAGCATAGCTCCGTTTTTTAAGAAGAATTAGAGAACTGACGACGAGAGACAAAGAATACACTCATCAGACTGTATATTTTTGTCTCTGAATCACTGCGATAATTGATCGAATCGTCGAAATAAACATCACAGGAATCCAATCGCGAAATTATTATTTCAATCGTAACCACAGTATAGAACTACCGAAACCTTTCCAGTTCCTTTATACACACCCGCGCACGGCCTCCTTACAAGACCAACAAACACAAAAATCCTCGACGTTACTTTATAGATATATACATACACACACACACACACACACACGTAAATACTCAAGGGAACGCAGCATGCGCGCGCGCGCAGCCAAGTGCGACGGCCGTTGCTACTTGCTGCTACCGTGTTACGCGCCGCACACATACACATGTGTCGTGCAGACAGGCCACTGAGAGTTTAATATCTCTTCTCTCTCTCTCTCTCTCTCTCCACAGGCTCTGGAAGCAGAAGAAGAAGAAAATCGTACAGAGCTCGGGTTGCCACTGGTATTTTTAGTTTTTCTCGCTACCGCGGCTATTTCCGTGCCGACGACTCTGTGTGTGTGTGTGTGTTTGCGCTTGGACTTTATCTCTTTCGAGATTTCTTGCTCTCTCTCTCTCACATACACACACACACACACACGTGGTTGGTTGGTTCGATGATGTACGAGTACGAGGTGTTGTGTATACACGGAGAGTATATAGTATAGGAGTGAACGGGTGTATAGGTGATAATTGGCGGTGATGGTGTAGTGCGTTGGTTTGCCATGGGTAGGTTATATTATAGGCAATGTTTTGTGCTCTGAATTCAGCAGAGTATCGAATTTTCGATATTAGTAGTGCCCTTAATTTGCTATAGCGATCATTAACGAAGGATGCATAATTATATAACAGCAGGAAATAAGATCGCGTTTCTATCGACCGAATCGCAATGTATTGTGTTGAACATTAACTAAACAACGTAAAGAATAATTGTTAAGGTTTAATCGATAATGTCGAGGTTATTGAAATGAT
Source organism: Torymus texanus (assembly GCA_036873485.1). Taxonomy (NCBI): domain Eukaryota; kingdom Metazoa; phylum Arthropoda; class Insecta; order Hymenoptera; family Torymidae; genus Torymus; species Torymus texanus. The sequence goes on from JAYJLV010066646.1 coordinate 10,255, forward strand.
CTTTGAGATCGAAGATGTTGATTGAACGAAGTTTCGAACGCATAATGCAGCTCAATTCAAGTCCTCAAGCACACGCCCGTTTCAATTAATCTCTCCCCGACACATACACACCAAGACCATTCCAAAACAGTTACAAAACAACAGGCACGAAACTTCAAGCACGACGGGCCGGTAGCCTCGACGCGTAACCGCGGACTAGAGAGAGAGAGAGTTAAACTTCCTTCTATATACCTCTTGAACTTTATGTACAAACTCGAGGGAGAGAGAGAGAGAGAGGATAGATCTAATCGTCCGGGTATAGTATAGTATAGAAGCAAACTTCAGCATAATACGTGAGCGTGCGCGCGCGAGACACTTGTACACATTTCTCCCTTCCTCCTTGCGTTAGGTAAGCATACAGTCGTACCATGTACAGAGAAAGAGAGAGAGAGAGAGAGAGAGAGAGAGAGAGAGAGAGAGAGGCAGCAAAGCGGAGGAGAAACCGAAGGCACTTGTATACGCGGCCGTAATAACCGAGAGAGGCATTCCTTCGGGTAACAAACGGCCGCCGGCAAGCGACGAGTCACGTGTCACGTATATAGCCTCGCCGCGCGGCCATCTTGAGGCATAGTGGAGAGGAAGGGAGAGAGAGAGAAAGAGAAAGAGAAAGAGAAAGAGAAGGCGATTTATGCATCTGCCGATTATTTTCTCTCTCTATATACGTGGGCGCGTGCACACGCCAGACCGGTTTCTCTCACTCGCCGCTTACTCACTTCCTTTGTCTGCTCCCCGTTGTTCTCAGAGAGAGAGAGAGAGAGAGAGAGGGACGAGGGAACACGTCTTTGACGTTTTATACCGTGTAAGTTTTGAGGTTAGGGTTACGGCGATTTTCACTTTTTGCAGAGGATTAGAAATCTTGTATTTATGAGGGGTAGGAGAAATATTGCCGATTGAATATTATTATTAATCGTTGTCGTAGTGACGGGAAAGAATACGATTACGCAAGTATGAGTGATAAAAATTTAACGACTTTTCGAACGTTTTCTAGGTTAGGAATCAATTATTTCAATAATAATCGCGTCACAAAGTAATCATTCAGTATATCTAAACGAGCATTTCACTTTGTTATAGACACTTTCATTCCAGTCAACTTCCAAATGCGACTGAAGAAAAGTGTCTAATACTTATTATAAAGCCGTATAATCTGAAAAAGAATTAAAAAAAGAAGTCAACCGATAAAGAAAAACATTCATAATTCAGCTAACCTCCAATCGAATAATTCAAGCGGCACAGACGTCAGGTGATGAAACTACCGAGATACGCATTAAGTCGTCGTAAACGCGTGTGCTCGCCGCGGTAGTGGTAGCGATCTTTTACGATCACCTGCAGTGCAAAATGCAATTACGCGAGAATGCTTAGAAAGGAATATAAATTATTACTTGTACCGACGTCTCTTTCTCTCCTTTTTTTTTCTTCTTCGTCGTCTACACGCGCGAATAAAATTACGACGTATCGGGAGCTAAGAAGATTATTTATAAGATCTTTTGGGTTAGAAAAGCGCATATTATGCACGTGCGCAGTAACGGCGGTTATCGTTAAAATTTAAATAGTGCGTTAAAATTCGAACGACTACACGCGCATGCGCTATTTTTGGTGTTGGAACCCTGCGCGCACGCGCGCACTCGTCTAAAGTCTATATAGTGTTGGCCATTAAGCGATAATTTCACTCGCCTCTGTGTAACATTCGACATTGCGTCACACGAGAGCTCGCTCGCTATTTTCAGTTGGAAATAATGAATTTGCAATTTCGGCGTAACGCGCGCGCGCCAGTCTCACGTAAAACAAAAACACGTAAATTGTAAAGATTGAATGAAAAGTGCATAGTAAAACGAACGAGGTATTATTTACTCCTGAAATTTCGAGATTAGCTATACACTCGATGACTGGCGCCTATACAGAGCTGCAATAAAATTTTATCTACCACGTGATTTTAATCTACAATAAGAAGTGTTGAAAACAAAATATTCTCTCTCATGTTTGACATTTCTTCCCGCAATTTTCCTGTAATACTTTTTTTTATCATTCGTATTATATACGTATGATTTCGATTCAATTGTATATGTACCTCATTCATTAACGATTAAATAACAGGCATTTTTTGTTTACACAGCGCTAATTCGTTTAATCAATCGATGGCCTAGAAAGTGAATCATATATATGTGTAAAGAGTTATTTCTAACTGCTTACGTAAACCAAAAACTGTCACATATATTATTTCTTACAAAAAGTAACTTTTCCCACCCACATATGTGACTATATATATACGAAACACTGAACTCGCAGTGAATCGCGCTAGTAACACAATTAAACAACCTCTCTCACTCTCTCCCCCCCATTGTCTCGTCTCCGTATAACATACTCGCATGAATCATTGACCGTCGCGCCGCCGGGCTCAGCCAATTAATTCCACCTCTCTCTCTCTCTTTGCCCCCCCCTCCGACACCCGCATACCCAACTTCTCACTCGCTCGAGTGTCTTATCGTCGTCGTTGGCTTGGAAATCTTATCTCTCCTCCCTCCACCTCGATTTATTGTCTTGTTTATGAAGTCATCGAGCGAGCCTCGTCGTCGTCGTCGTCGTTGGTTCTAATATGATTTATACGCCGATATATACTCTCCTCTTTCTCTGCTTCTCTTTCTCTCATGCTCAAGGTCGGGGAAAAATTGATGGCTATGGATTTTCTCTTTCTCTCTCTCTCTCTTGCTTCGCCAGCGTGTGTTGTATTAGGAGAAAAAAGGGAGGGAACGGTTCGATTCGCCCGGACGGCTTCAAATGATGGATCGAGGCGGGGGAGGAGGCGGAGGTTCGTTCGTTTTTCTTTTTTTTTTCTCTCCATGTTCGCTCGATTGATATAGAGGGGGGGATGAGGGGTCGATGTATTTTTCAGTTGGGCGAGAGGCTGTCTATCTCACGGGTTTAAAGGTGCCTCGAATCCTATATATGTATATGGAGTTGAACGAACTTCGTCAATATTTTTCAGCCCGAGTGAATCGTAAGTTTATTTTGGGCGATATTTTTCAGGAAAACATTTCATTTTTCGTCGGTATTGAAGCTACACTCAGGTTATATTGGTCGTCGTCGAATTGCGTTTCGACGTGTCCCTAAAATACAAACTTTTCAAAGTATCCTGAAAATTCTAAATTTTTTTTATTAAAAACGATCAATTTCAACTAATAATATAATCCCTTCAATGTTTCTCCGTATAATATCGAAAAAGTAGCAATGGAAGAATTCTCTACACTTTAATCTAAATTGGCTCTCCTCTCGAATTTAAAACTCTCGAAATACTTCAATAACAGAATTCCTTATCTCTCCTAACAAGATCCTCCACTCCTCAGCTTTACGCATCGCGTCGTCTAGCTCCCCTTCAGAAAAAAAGAAGGAACAGGAAGAGACAAAAGTCTCTCCGGGAAAAAAGACCGATCCTTAAAGCGACGAAATCTCGACTTTCCTCGCTCTCTGGCATTTGTATATATCTCTCTCTTTCTCTTTTACCCTCTGTCGATCGCGCGACATCAGTGATCAAAGGCGCGCCTCGAGGATCCCATTTGCGAATTGCATCTGACCTCGACGCGCGCGCGCGCGTACACGGTATCGATTCGATCATGGAAGAAGAAGAAGAAGAAAAAGACGAAGAAGAAGTCGTTATCCCCCTTTTCGCGTCAAATTCCTTTTTCTCTCTCTCTCTCTCTCTCTCTCTCTCTCTTTCTCCCCCTCGGCGGCCGATTATTTTTCCCTGCCTGACTGCGCCTTATCTCTCTTTCTCTCTCTCTCGTCCCGACGCTTTTTTACGGCCGATTTTATTGTCACGGGGTCGAGGCCGCCCTGGGGACGACGTCGTATAGTAAGCCTGCCGCCATCGCCACTGCCGCGCTGTTCGTCTTCCCCGTTTAATTACGTTTAATTATCGTGCGCTCGCGAGCAATAAAGGAAATTTATCGCGAGGATTTTTATTTTATTAGGTCTGTCGCTAAATTTGCAGGGTTGGGGGAGGGGGACAAAAGTGTAACTATACTATGTTGGTTGTTATGGGGTCGATTGTCTATCCGTGTATGTGTGTACACTCCACGGTGAATGTTTAATAGGCCTGTTTGAGCGCCATAAATTCGTAGTATATATCTAAGGTATATTTATATCGCAAAGTTTTAAAAGTTCGTATATAGATAAATGGTTCGAGTCTACCTAACCTTAAAACTTAACGCGGCATTATTGCAAAGTAACCTAATTCCTTAACCCTCTTTTCAATAACTCGACCTCACTTAAATTTTATTAAAAACTCTCAATCTTAATACCCCGTACTTCCTATAATCTAGACGTAAATTGCTAACTTCGAAACTTCCTAACCTCATCAGTTCAAATCCTCTGCCTCGTTATCCAGCTCCCTTCTACACCCGCATTCGCAAAATCGTATCTCCTTACTCCCATCTAATTCACCCTCTTCGTATGTCTCTCACTCTCTCTTTCTTTCTCTTTCTTTTCTCTTCCTTCTTCCCCTCTATACCCTTAGGGGGGGGGAGAGAGAGAAAAAAAAACACAGTTGCTCGCATGCCACAGCGACTGATTTCGCGTGACCCCCTGCGCGCGCACACACGCACACGAGGCCTTTGCCCTCGGCTACACGAGAGGGGGAAGCACAAATTTCGGGGGAATCGTGTCTTGGCCAAGGTGAACGGAATAAATACACACACACACACACATACATACGAGTAGAGCGAAGCTAATTTCCCTTCGCTTTTTTTTCTGTCTCTTTCTTTTCTGGGGTCGGGCAAACGGTAGCAAAGAAGCAGCAGCAGTATAGCGTCGAAAGAGAGGTGATTAAACGCGTGGGTTTCGTGCGTGTGTTGTGGAAGGGCGATTTTCGGTCGATGCCGTGTATACGGGAAGTTATTTATCGTTAGAGGTTATGGCCTTACGATTGTTCCCTATAGTATTATATACAGAGAAGAATGACCATATCGAGCATAAGGGCGACGCTTTTTTTTTGGAACGGTAAATAGCCGTTTTATGGGATTTTTTCGCATAAGGGGTTGTTCCTAACCTAAAATATATGTTTTTTATGCGTGATTCGCCCTAATGAACTGTCAAGAATGTATATAGTATAGATCATTACCGTAGCCGTTGCATTTGACAACATTATTAAATTTCTATCGCTACTTACAGTTTCTAACCAACATTTTTTCTTACTGTTACAGGTATGGAATCAACTTTTCACTTCCAATATCCCATGACGCATTTACTTTGCCAGTCTGGTGAGTTTTTATTCCCTTTTCAGGCAACTTTCTAAAATATGTCGTACGTATATATATATATGTACTTCCAACGAACTCTCCGAACTTCCCAGTGAGAAAATGAATGTCCGTATTCGAAATCCTATTCAAATATTTACTTTACATTAGTTCGGTAAATTTCACGCGCAAACTTGCATTCAAGCCTTTTGATATATAAATTTCACTAGAAGATTTATTCTTCGGTCATTCGTGCGATTGCACATCGCAAGACACGTGCATACTGTTTTTATCAACAAAAATATTTTCAATACGAATCCTCGCGTGTTATTCGTTCGGGCAGAAAATATTTTTTACTGGAAAAAAAAAACAGTTGAAATTCAACTCACGCAGAAGGAAAAACATTGAGCGCCCAACTTTTATCTGCGCTTTATCGATCCATTCGACGAAAAAAAAAACTGTTAAATTACAATCGCCGATATCTTGATTAATTGCCTCGCGACGTCGCTTTAAAAATATTCCTCACTCGCTCTTGAATATTTAACGGTCGGAGTGTTCGGAGAAGACGGATTCGCGCAACTTTAAAATAACTTCTTCGGCCGCGCGATATATACAACCGCAAGCTGACCCCGCGTTACGAATTAATGTGGATTCCAACGAACGCTAGTGTAGAGGGGAAATCGATGCGAAGTAAATAAAGAGCGGGACGACGGCGAATGCGCCGGTCGTTATGACGCTTTAATTGAACTTCCGAGTGGTTTTTCAGCCGATAAAGCGGCAGAGTATTTTCGAGACGCGACTTTTCGATGAATCGGGAATATGTGTGTGTGTGTGTGTGTGTGTGTGTGTGTGTGTGTGTGTGTGTGTGTGTGTGTGTGTGTGTGTGTGTGTG
>JAYJLV010066666.1:0-16409 GCA_036873485.1 Torymus texanus
ACACACACACACACACACACACACACACACACACACACACACACACACACACACACACACACACACACACACTGCAATAAAAAGAAAGGAACTCGTTGGAAAATCACTTTTGTTCTATACTTAGTACCGCTAATCATACATAGGCGCGTCTTTTACCTCTGCCAACCTGCTGGTATATATGTGTGTATAGAGGCTTTTGTACAGCTGCTTTACTTTAGGTTTAAGCTAGATTTCGTGGCTTGTAACTGAAGACACAGGTGCGTTGAATCTGACCGTTAGCTTCGGTATATATGTGTACTGCAATCGATATACTTATATACCTAGACGATAGGATAATAGTTTACTTATTATATCCTGTGATTTTCTTTAAGCAGTGCTTTTTTTAACTTTGTTTGAATCTAGGTCATTTTATGTGTCTATCAAATTAATTTTGCTTATTTCTCTATTAACATATTAAATTATATTAAATGAATTAACTAATCAACTTAATTTAATAAATAAAGCTTACAAAATATTAATATATGAATTTTAAACTTTTCGCTCTTGTATATGTTACCCTTGGAGACGTACAGAGCAACAAGCTTGTCAATAGAGTCAGTACATACACACACACATACACACAAGAGTGCCGCGGTAATAATTAATCGAATTGCGCCGGGACTCGCATTGTTCGCGCGTAGTTTCTCCGCAGGTGATGTTGCAACGCACTCGACGTTTGCGCAGCTAGCAAAAACGAAAGCATCCTAGTTTGTCACTGTTGTTTTCACTGCCGTTACTCAACGGCCCGTGTCATTGTTTTCGGTTAATAAAAATTAAACGAGCGATTCGTCCGCTTGCAAATTAAAACTTTAATTTGTCATGGCTCATAGTTCTAAAGCGTGACAATATTGCATGTTGCATGAAAATATCTGAAATAGTACACATTTGCGTTAAAAAAAAAGAAGGCGTTTGAATTTATGGGACGTACGCGTACAATAGATAATAAAGCGTTTTTCTTTATCTACCAGTAATTTGTGGATACAGATATTACCGTATTTTTTAAGAATAAATATGTAATGTTTCATTTAAGAAATTTGTAGGAAACGTGAAAAATAAAAAATAAATAACAAACTGAAATTATTTAAAACGTTCACCTAAAAAAGAAAATGCATGGTCTTCCTATAAAAAAATTCTACATACCACTAATCACAAACTACCCCATAATAAACCAATCGCACTTGAAAAAAAAACTCCAATTCCCACGTTTCCATGACTATAGGCGCTCGCGTGTACAATGTAATAACCGATACTCAGCGGCGTTGCCGGCGCGGAAAAACGGGTTCACTGTCAACGAACCGTCGGCTATGCAAGTGCATATATACATATATATATATATATATATATATATATATAAACACAAGTATACCCAACTATAGAGACGGGAAAGTTTCTGTTCGGAAAAAAAGTTGTCGCGACGACGTTGGGGCGTCTCGTCGACGTCCCTGACCGTTACAAGATCAAGGAACTCCCCTCTATCTCAGCGAGATTTTCTTCTTCAGTCAAGCTAGCGATTTTTCTTCTTTTCTCTCGCGATGTTCGTTCTGCGAAAGTTAGAAAAGCTCTCGAGACGTCGCTGGTACGTCGTCTCTTCGTCGTATAAGGTTCTTTTTTCGATGACAGGGTAGCTGTGGTGAAGTTAGTGAGGATAGGAAAGGATGGACGGTGGGAAATTGTTGCAGGTGGAAGTGACTTTTCTTTATTTATAAGTGACTGATTTTCATTAGAGATTTTTTTTTTTTTTTTTTAAAGAAAGGATATATAAGGTTTTTTTAATGTCGTTTTTCGAGATGGAAAAGTAGTTTCTCGACGATACGGTTATCTTGATGATGTGCGTTGATCGATATTAATAAGATCGAGATCGGTTATTATCGGTATACATAACTTATTTAATCTTCATACTTTCATCGCACGTGATGAACTTTATCGATTCCGTAATACGTCTATATAATTATGATTAGTTTTCTTTCATTGACACACGTCGTCGTAAAAGCAAATATTTAATCTTTTTTTCCTAGCTTTCAATTTATTTTTTATATACACCAACCTTTCTAATACGTATTTCGAGCGACAAGCAAACCCAATCGTCTCCACGTTTCCTTACCCTGATCCTCACCTTACACACATACACACATACCCGGTTTGTCTTTATCTCCTGTGCGCAAAAAGTCCGCGAGCACGAATCGCGCGTTCGCATTTATCGATAGACGCCCATCAGCGACCAGCGACGCGTCTTATCTTGCCGACCTCATTAGAGCCGGCTAATCCACCCGTGGATGTACGCGTCTTATCCCCGATGTGAAAATTGCCGCTAAGGAGGAAAAATGCCACCTAGTGAGGACGAGGATGCGTCGTGTGTATGGGAGAAGGTGAAGGAGGCTAAAGCTTTGTGTGTGTATGTGTGTGGAGGGGAAAAGTGTATGACAGCCTAGTGCGCTTGATGTGTTTCGTATTGACGTGAAGAGAGTGGGTGGGTAAGGAGAGTGGAGGGGTAATGGAATGGAGAGCTTGGGATTGTTGATTCGATAAGAGTTGTGTACATTTTCGACGAGTGGAATTGGATTTTTCTTGGTGTGGTGATTTAAAATACAAAATTAAATTAAGAATTTCGAAAATTCATTTTTATATATGAATGCTCTGTTGATTTTGAAATCGGCAAATATTAGTTAACTTGAAATGCATAAAAACGATAATAAGCAAAACGTTATTTATATATATATATTTTTTTTTATTTTTTGTCAACTTCTTTTATGGTTGCAGTTGCTATCTCCGCGATCGACGTATATCTCAATAATATAATTCTTTTATCATAAAAAACTTTTCTGAAAATGAGATTTTACAATATAAACTTTATTGCAATTTTTTAATTTTCAAAAATCCTATAATACTTTTTTTTTTGTAAATATAAAAACGCTTTTTTATACAAGAAAAAAGCTTCAACAACATCAACCTTCTTCCTTCATTACCATCGAGAAACCTCGGCATTAAACCTGCGGCAACCGCGAATATCGCATTGCCTTCTCATCATATACCCACACACCGATATATATATATATATATATATATACACACACACACACACACACACACACACACACACACACACACATACAGATCTTGCATACATGCGTGCACCACACCGCACAGCGAGGTTGGGCCTTCATCGTAACGGTATACACGAAAGTCGCGGGCGCCCCGTTCTCGCTCTTCGCGGTCATCTCTTTCAGCACAAGCTGCGTTTACTCCTAAGAATGTAGGACGAGCTGCGCAAGGCTCTTTGTTCGTGAAACGCCCGTCGCTTTAACGCAATAGCATATTTTGCGAAAGTGCGTCGCGGTCGTGGACGATGATGTGCTTGGAGTTTGTAGGAGTATTGAAGGATTATTAATTTATTATATATTATATATTGTATGAAGTTATGAGGTATATAGAGGGGAAAGGAGATTGTTTATATTGCGAATATTGAAGTTTCAAGGATGAAAATGGCGAAATTGGGAGGCGGGTTAGTATTTTGTGGTTCGTGATCTTGATGTTGGATGGGTTTGGTGGGATGAGGATTTTGGGAGGTGGGAAGAATGTGGGTGGGAGGTGAAATGTATTTTGTTAAGTAAGCAAATGTATAAGTATAATGATAATGAAGGTAATCGACTAAATCAGAATTTAATCATGATGATTCATGTTAATATTAAGGTGTGCTCTATTATATAATTAATGTGAAATAAATATTTTGAAATATTTTATTATATTATTTTGCGAATTAAAAATAAACAATAGGTTTTAGTAGATTTATACATTTTTTACGTTTCTGGTTGTGAAGTGAAATTTTGAGAAAAATATAAAATATCTACACTTCCGGGTAAAAACAAACGGAGAAATTTCTCAATACTGCGAACACGAATGTGTAGGTGTTTGGGATATCGTAACGTTCACAGGATATTGTGAAAAATGAGGATCACTTTTTACAAAGCCATCGCACCGATGAAAAAGCGATACCATTTAGAATGTAAAGTTTTAACGCGAACTTTTACGTGCAAAACTTTAATGGCCGCCTTGTAATATTTAGAGGATATTGTGAAAATGTAAATTACCGTCGAAGCAAATGCTCACGAGTATTGAAAATATGTAAATTTACGTTCAGGAAATTGTGTTGCTGAATGAACACAACTGATGAGCATTGAAATTTCCATTTGGTCATTTAGTTTTCGTGACGTTAGATACATTAATTAAATACGGGCGATTTATCACAATAATTATTACTAAATTTGTTCATTATTTATTAAAAATTGTTATTTGATATTTATGAAAGCATCAAAATTCAATGAATAAATCAGTACTGATAAATTGAATGAAGAACTTGCTTACTCACCTTTGAGATAGAGTACACGTTTAATATAATACAAATATTGCAATTCATTTCGATATTACAATTTCTTCCTGACCAAGAAGCTCAAACAGATGTACGGATATTCTGCTATAAAAATGCCAACATCGATTCAATAACCTCTCTCCGCCTCTTAGCATAATTAGAACATAATTGTTACATGTATTTACATGAAAAATTATCTTCAACAAACATTTTTTAATATCCGAAACACTCATAAACCATTTTCATTGATTTCACTCCTTCTATTATAAATTACAATGAAAACAATAACAAAAAAACGTGCAACAATATAACAATAAAACTTATCCTTTTCAAAACCACAACCTTCCATAATGTTATCTCAAGCTCACTTATCATCCTTTGTTCTATGCAAACCATATTCATATGAAGCAAAAAAAAGAACGATCTCTTAAGAAAATATGCAAATGTAACCTCGAAAGACTAAACACCCCATCCAGCGACTATCCAGGGTCACGTGCTGCATCTCTATATACCAGGTTGTAACGCAATTTTTCGTCCTCGCTTCTCGCACGCGCGTTGCACTTTTCAGCTCGCAAAGCGCTCGGCTGCTCTTCGTCAAAGAGCCTCTTCCACATTTTCCGCGGGAAATTTAATTGCGCGTGCGGGAAAGTCTCTCTTTGCACCGAGCAACGCCATGACCTTCCCTTTATTTTTCTCAAAAGGGGAGACGTATTTTTTTTATTATTATTATCTTGAAAGCGTGTCTGTACTTCACGTGTGGGATGATTGAGTTTTTCTTCGCTCGCGTCTTCGTCTTTTTACGGTTTTTGTCTGGCATGGCGCACGGTTTCATGAAAGCCAACGTGTTTGTTGAAAGTATATATTGAGGTGAAAGGGATGCATTCGTGAGATTATATGCGGATGCTTTCATTTTGACTTTATTTGCAGCGAACGTATTAACGAGCCTTATAAAACTTTGTACAGTTCAATAAAGATATATTCGGAAAAATGCTGTGTTTATGTAAATTTTAATGGTGAACCTTACATTTTAAATTGATTCGGTTAACAATTCAGATATATATGGATTAATTAAATTGCCTTGTGGAAATATGTGCGCAGCAAGCTTTATAATACAGACAAATCATTTGATTTCGACCTTACACTCACGTATTTTATTACAACAAATAAAATTTAATTACGCTCATTCTGTAATATATACATAAAATTAAATTATACATCGGAATTTTACGTGTTTTGCATTCTCACTCAATATTCTAAATAATGCGTTGGTATATATAAATTTTCGCAACAAACGTTTTCACTTCAACGTGAATGTTTAAACATTCTTTTAACAAATTTTTCACGTACAACAATTTCAAAATCTTTTCATCACCAATATCCCATTCCTTGACATAAATCATCCGACCAAAAACGCCAAAGATCCAGAACCCAAAAAGTAAGAAGAAGGAACAGGCAAAAAGTTCATCGACGCGAACGAATTCCTCTTGAAAAATCTCCGAACACGCGGGCGAAACGAAGCAATTTTTCCACGTCGAGAGGCCCCGATGTAACCGAGGAATCGAACCGATATAGAGGAGCAGGTCGGAAATTCGCGGACGTATGGGAGATGCCTTCCAGCCGTTGCATCGATGAGAAATATCGAAGCGAATGTTAGCAGCGAGGTTGAGAAATGGATTTTGGTTGAAAACTTGATAGAAGGTGTGATAATGGTTTGGTAATGTTGTTGATAATTTACACGTGTAAATTTTAGATATTTTGATGACTCTAAAAGGTTTTGTTCAAACCTCAGATTTATATAGTTACCGAAAATAATTCTCTTCCTTCTTATAATTTGACATACATCCGAAAAAGAGAAACCGTTATATATTTTCTAATTAAAAAACAAAAATTATTCCAAACTTTTCCTACACAAAGAACCCCGGGAAATTAACAATCGAGATATATCTGAGAACTAAAAATTTTCCTTTTCGGTTCTCCAAAAGATATTGGTCAGTCTAGTTAAGTGCCCCAATTTTCTCTAATCGTCTATAGAGATATATAGTATAGTATTACTTACAGCATATACACCGATTGATGATACCGATGATAATTCATATCCACATCTTGCCGCCTCGCTAGACCTTGAGAGTTCCTCGTAGTTTTTTTATTTCTCTCTCTCTCTCTTTTTCCTTTTCGATACAGCGCTATTGTTCACGGGCGCAAAGTAAAAGTAAAAGTTCGAGCGAGAAATAGCCGTGCGAACGTGTATAATACAATATATAGAAAGATTTAATAACTCGTGTATTCGTTCTTTTATATATACTTACGTTTCATAAGCGATCGCTTATTACTTATAAGACTATTAAAATATTTAAATTTTGAGAAAAGAGGTCTCGAGCAAACCATTTAGCAATCCCAACCTACGTCACGTATTATATACATCTTCCTCTCGTTTAACTCACGCTACGACTTTTCATTTCAATTTCATCCGCGCAATCACATATACACACCATCAGGCAACACTTTCGAAACCAGCATGTATATAATCCAGCAACATCGTTTTTTCTTCTTGTTTTTTTTTTTTTTTTTAATGAAAGGGACCGCACCGGAAACTCGGATTCTCTCGAGAATCTTCACCACTGGTACGTCCCTTTTTACACTACGTGCGGCTAGGCTATATCCTTCGCGGTTGCTGAATAAAGTCTCTTTCTCTGTTGATTGCACGCTGCTAACGTTGTGTTTTTAGCCGCGAGCGCGTTTGATTTGCCGCTTTTTTTGTCCGCGCGCACGTTTGTAGATCGTTATGTTCTACTTTGGTTTGTGTGTGTGTGTGTGTGTGTGTGTGTGTATATATATATATATATATATATATATACACGTTTGGGCCGGGAAATATTTTTTGTGCAGAAAGGTGCAGTTGCCTTGTGTGCGGTCTTCGGAATGAAAGTTTTGAATGGTCTCCGCGTGCGGTTTAATATAGGGTTTTGCTGTAATTTTAATATAATGCTGTATATCTGCAATAAACGGATGGTAGGGTGAAACGAAATGACGTATACATATCACTGTCTATTATATGAGCGTATTGTTTATTTTAGGAAACTTACATTGTTACGTCATTGTGATGATGATAAAACAACGCTATCAAAATCCATTTGCTTCTTCGCGCTTCTTTTCTACCATCACCTGGCAGTATATCGTTCTGTTCCCGCTGTTCTTTTCCTCTCTAATAGCCACGCTTTTTCCCGTCACAAAGGCTGCAGTAGCTTGGGAACAGGAGTGTGTTTTTTCCAGCGCTCTCGTTTTATTGCCGAATCACCGAGATCATTGAGTTTCTCGGTTTCCTTCGGAGATCCGTGAAAAGAAAGGTGACGCCGACGAGCGCAGGTAGTAGGAGGAGGTAAATAAAAGAAAATCGAAGTACTCGCGTAAGGAATTCGATTGGAAGCGGCAAAGCATGCGCTAGGAATTGGATATTATATATTGTATATGTAGTAGTTGTGTTTTTCTTTTTGATTGTCATTTTTGTTGTTGTGGAGGCTGATGAAATGTTTACAAAGGATTATACAGAGTTGTTGTTGTTGGATGCTGTATTTGTATTGAGCGAGTAGATATATAACTATTCGATTTAAAATTTTAACAAGATTTGTGCAAACATATAGAAAGTTTGTCCAAAAATTTTTACAATGTTTTAAGGAATTAAAAAATATTGAATGTGTATATCATATTATTGCACCTCATTTATAGTATTCTACACTTTGCCTTATTGGAAATTGAATTATTCTTTAATTTCTTAAAGTTCCATAAACATTCGTTCTTTTTACCATTTACACAAACCATGAATCAGTGAGCTACAAATAAATAGAATGCATAACACCTACAAAAAAACTAAAAGATAAAAAGACACTACAAATGAAAAAAAAACCGTGCCGTCAAAAGAGTAAGTATATAAACTCCAACTTAGCAAGAATCGGTCAACCACTAGACTCTGTCTACGCTCACGAACACAGAGAGCATCGCACTGTGGACACTACACTCATTCGGTCTCGTAAAGCCCTAAGATATATCCTTCTCCCCATCAACTCCATCCAATCTTCTTTCCACCTCCCACTACATCGCTTTTCCTCTTCTCTCTCTCTCTATATATACATATACCTACAACCCGCATGCGATCCTTCAACTGAGCGGATACTTAGCTCAGTGTTCGCACAAAAACGCCCGGGGATCAACCGCCGCCACCGCCGCCGCTGTTACGACACACTATGCAGCTAAGCTTCGTTTTTGTCGACGCGAGCGTAGCATAGCATAATGCTACGAAGCGTGGAAACAGTTGCATTCGCCCTGGAGGGAAATGGAAAATCTCACAGTAGAGGTGTATACTGATGTATATATATAGCATGAGTATTTAAAAGCGTAGACGGACGGATGGATTGCGGAAACAATCGAATGGTTCGCGCAATTTGGGCTGTAGCTGCGCTTTTAGTGCTGGTGGGTTAATGGGTGGAAAATACGATGGGTACGCGTAGGTTTGGAATTGGTATTGAGAGAGGTATTGATAGGTTGGGAAGTGACTGGATAAAAATGGGTAGGTGAGGTTTCACGAGTTGGATTTGAAACGGGAATATTGTCGATGGTTGAGATTTGAGGTACCGAAAATTAGTCACGATTTTTAAATAAACTAAATTGACTGATATCTGTACTTTGTATAGTATGTAACTATAATTCTATACGAGTAAATTGCAGGATAGTTTTAATCGTACACTTGCATCAAATTGTCAACCGACCGAACGTAACTACACGGATTGACTTTGAGACAATCCGAAGCTACACATTTTTTTGCACTATACTTTGTACATATATAAGTTTTCAAGCTTACCTAACCAATGCAATGAATAGTTGTTTCGAAATTGCTCAGTTTTATTGCTCGGAAAACGGTATATTTTCCAACACACACACACACATATATATATATATATATATATAGCCAAGGTGAGATGGAAGTCACCCAACCGTTATATGTTTATTCGTGATTGCACGTGCGCGAACTATTTTAACGATTGTAATTAAAGTACACGAGAGCATTTTATTGATCTTACCGCGCGAGGTGAGACGTGCAATTTATTACGGACAATGATGATTGTCATTTTACATCAATATAACGTAAAGTTTTATGCGAGCTTTTGCAATACGTTATATTATATCAAGTTTAACGTCGTTGTTCAGATTTATAACAAGGTGAACGATAATACCTTTATTAATAGCTTAATCAGAATGAAATTTCATTCAACTATATAATGAATTAAATTAAATAATTAACTTTTTGGTGCAAACCGGATTCCCATCCCCTATTAAAAAACAATCCTATAACTTATACTGCCATTACTTACTCTACCATAATCGCACTTCAATCAATACGCAAAACAAAACAAACGCGCGTACAACCAGACTAGAGAGCGAACAACCATCGACGCGTACCATGACGACGACCATCACCTTAACGGCCATTGCCGGGTAAAAAGAGCCGTTCCCGACAACAACGACGACTTTCCCATCGCGCACACGCCCAATCGTCTCGCGCGCGCGCGCACGCATTTCCGGCATCGGCTTGTTATTACGAAACAATGACGCGATTATATATATATACCCTCTTCGCCTCCGTCGTACAAACGCGCACCACTGAACAATTCGCCTCTTTCGCACGCCGCGTGAAATGGCATGATTCGCGCGTCGTTTGGAAACGCGTCGTTGCGCGTGGGTATTTGTATACGTTGTTATTGGTATACTTGTTTTTTGATATAATGTACGTGCGGGTTTTTATGTTGTTTTTTGATAATTTACTTGAATAGTTATACGCATGATGTTGTTCATTAAGGTGGTGCGCGTTTTGTATATGACTGGAATAATATAGTGCTGATAACGTGGGCGAGTGTAGTGATGGTATCTGAATAATTATATTTACGTTATAATATATATCGAAACTGTGGGATCTTTCGTTGTTATTGATTGACACAGAAAAAAATGAATTAACCCTGAAATCTACATTTTCGTCTATCAGCAATAGATTATATAGCTTACATTTATATTCTATTTATCATTCTTATATATTCATTTTCACTCCAGTAGAAATACCTTCACTGAAAGCTCGTGCAATACTTTATGCTAAAATAAATTCTAACTTATGAATCAAAAATAAATACAAAAGTATATAGCTCAACATAAATAACGTCAGAAATTGCAAAATGATAATATTTAAACGCCACCAAGAACCCTTTCCACTGGAAAAAAAAAGTTCTACAATCACAGTTACACAATTAACATGAATTACAGCTATATTACTCGCTGAGTCACGCGCACGAAGAAAGGCCTTCGTCGAAGTCCGAAAAATGCCCTTAAAAAGGAGATTGCTACTGCTGCTGTTGCCACGTCGAGCGAGTCCTTGAGTTATTTCAGGTTCCTAATCTACATCTGATTGTATCTAATCTTCATTACCATACATCCAGCTTGGACGGTATATATAATACTTCTTTTGACCGTCAATATATATGATTCTCTTGGTGCTAGCAACGTCCTTTTGAAAGTTCTATATATGAAAAAATAGCGCATTCGTGGTGAACATTGAAGTGTGTTGTATCGCAATAAAAGTAAAGCTCCAGTTGGCGAGGATTGTTATCACCAGTCGCACGCACCTGAAGTGCGTCGTTGTTTCTTATTTTGTTCACGCAATGTTATTGTATATTTTTATATATATAGGATAAGTTTATGGTTTTTCATTGATGGAGTGTTTAGTTATTTATACCAGAGTAATAAGTGGATATTTTTTTATCAGCGAAACAATCGTCATCCTGGCAAGGTTAATCAATGCAACTACTATACATATATGTATTACGTTCTATTTAATGAAGTTCATACTAAAATTAAAAATCCACTTTCCAAATTATCAAAACAAAAATAAATATTATGCACAACTCTCATGAGACCAAATATAGCCTACCATGAAAATCAAGCGTCCCTCCAAATTTCCCAACTATGTAACAATTTTCCCTAAAAAACCTTTCTCTCTCTCTCTCACGCTTCACTCACGCATATACACATATCATCCACGAAAATTAACGCTCGGCCTGTCACAGAGCGACAGACATAACCATATCAGTATGTTTTTCCGTCACACGTGTTATATGTCCGGGTTTGCGCGCATTTCCATCCCCTATATGTTTCGTCGCGAGCTCATACTGACCGCAGGCCACGAGCTAGCAGCCCCGCTCGTTGGTTCTTTATTGATTATTTTCCTGCTGCGCGGCCTCCTGGCCGGCAGGACGTCGCCATGTATATGTGTGTAGTAGTATACAGTATAGTGACGTAGACATAGTGGATGTACGTAGAGAGAAATGAAATGGTAGTGTGAGGACGAAGGGTTGATTTTTGTGGCTTCCTTTTTTTCCATTTGTTGATTTCTATTGGGCTGTTGTATTGATTTATTTATTTATTTATCGAGATGTCCTGACGATGTTTTTCTACGTTTTCGTATACGGTAATTGAATTAAAGTGTCAATGTATTATTTAGGATATAGAAATTGTATATAGAAAGATAAATATATATAGATTTTTATTGTTACAATTGATAATTATAGCATTGAGAAGGAGAACTAATTTAGGTAGCTACTATATGAAAATGTCTTGATTGATTTAGAAGGAACTTTAATTATTGGTCAATCATGTGCGGCATTAATGTTTGCATTCAAACTCTTTTAAAGTCTATCACTTAGGTGTAACAATGATATCGAAGTTTCTCTCTCAATATTAGCCTATGTATAAGATTAGTTTAACTTTCGATATTAATTTCTCTCCAACATACACTTTCAATCAATTCCCGCACTTAATAACCGAACACCTTCAATATTCATCAGTCACACTTTAACCTAGAACCCTAGTCACTTGACGAATCGAAAAATTATTCTCTCTCTCTCTCTCTCTCTCTCTCTCTCTCTCTCGGTAAAAGTACCAATCACCATAAACTCTCCAGACTACGAATGGCAGAATTTCAATGGGTCATTAGTTGCACACCAGCTTGCTCTGCCCCGTCAAAAATTAAAAACTCGTTCCGCGTAATTGCACCATCGTACTGACGGTCAATGAAAAACTTATGTTCAAGATCAGTCCAATACATATACATAACACGTATATTATACATTTACGTTTTCGTCTCGACAGAACTGCGTGTTTCCCTTTTGCACCTGTATAGTATAGATATGTGGCTGCAGGTGACCAGTAGCAGCAGTTTTTTTTCTTTTCCATCGTTGCACGCGAAATCGATCGACTCACGCGTTTGTTATTTGTGCGATTGCGTGCACGCGGCAAAGGCGACGGCGGCTGACGTATCGTATGAAATTGCAAGGTGCTTGAGACGTAGGATTATCGGGACATCAATACTGGCATTGAGAGAATGAGAGGAAAAAGGAAAGAGGTATGGTTGTTTCCTTTGTGAAAATTCTAAGCACTTGGTTGGTAGGCACTGATTTGTTATATGTGGTCGATTTTATGTTGTAGTTTTTAGGGTTTTCGTGTTATTATGATAATGTAATATAGGTGAAGAATTGTGGTTCCAGTGCTATTGATGTTTTAGAAAGGTGATTCTACACGTAGATCCACTGATATTAAAGCAAATTGTAATAAGTAAGAAATTTTGGAACGAATCATCGAACGTAAGACAATAATCAAATAATAAATTACGAAGATCTAGAATCCAATAAATTAAAAAATTTCACAAACCAATTCTCACAAAATATTAACCATAAATACCTTAAACATAAATTCTACCCATCCAACGGTAAAATTACGACTGTCGAATATAAAATATTTTATCTCGAGACCCACTCGTCTTAAAAATATCGAGAAAATTCACTCGAGATAAACGAAACGCGTAGGCACAGCGACGTCTGATTCGATTGGCTGTGCCAGGCGTCTTCTCCGTTTCGCAAATTCGTAATTTCATGCAAAACAGCGTCCTATCGGGTTACAAGCGTACACACTTCGCTTCAAGGCGCTTTCAATTTCTACGCGACGACGTCTTCGTACATCGGCAGCGTCGTCGTCGTTCGAATTGCGCATGAATTAGCGAATGAAATTGGGGTGAATTAAGCGTGAGCAGACCAAGTTTGAGTGCTGTTTGATGTTAGCCGGGGGAAATTTAGTCAGTTCGAGCTGTGTTTATGACAGGAGAGAATTTTAAATGAGAAGGATTTGGGTGAACAATTTTTTGTATTGTATATGAAAAGTTTAGTGATATTGAATTAAAGAAAATAGTTGGTGGAGTTTTTAAAGGTGGAGGAAGCTTTTTTTTATTTTTTAGTTGAGAAAATGTGAGGAAAGTAAATAGGGGTAAAACGTTAGAAATTTTAATAATGTAAAATATAGACTTTCAACGTCCCTCGAGATGTTAAAGGAATTGAATGCCGGTTACTGAAGAAGCATACTGCCAAGGTAAATTCACTGGCTTTCCTAGACAAGAATATTCCCTGTAAAATAAGCGTAAAACAAATAAGCGTATCCCTATAGAAAATAAATAAATTATTTCATATATTAAGTCATTTTAGTGGTACATAGTAATACGACATAATACAATACGATGAAACATATTGATTGGAATATTAATATATTTATATGCGAACACTGAACATATATATTCATCTCATAAATTAGTGTATTTAATACCTACTAAATAAACCTATAAATAAAATAATTATTTATAATTTTATTTCTTTTTGTTCCAGGTAAGAGTTCATTATTTCTACATAAATAGGGAAAGTACCTGTCATTATTTGGTAAGCCATTTATTATTTCACTTTTCCCGTTAATTAACAAGAATACTTATTTACAAAGTTGATCCAAAACTTTCATATTAATTATTATTAAAGAATATTCAATTGGAACATAATTGAACCTACTGAAATTCATTGAATATAGGTATATACCATTTCGAAACTCATAAAATCGTTTAACGTTTTCGATTCGTCAACAACAACAATCCATACATCTTCCACGTGAACTCCGTCACAGGAACTCTACGGGAGCTTTTCAACGTAGCGATGTTCTCGTAACCCATACTCTAGACAACATTCAAAAATACTTGGCCCGCGCGAGTTAAACGCGTAACTTCGCGATTGGCGATGGGACGCGCGCCAAGTTTTTTCTCCCCGTCGGTCGATTCCGCGTTTCACTCTTTTTGAACGCCGCGTAGAGGAACTGATGTTTATTTAATTGGCTCGGATGCTTTCGGTCCGAGCGACGCGATAAATTTCGGGGAAAGCCGTAGCGCAAATATTAATTAACTTTGATTTGTTTCGGGGCATACGAGTTAGCCGATGTGTGAACTGGAAATTTGTTTTGAACGATCGAGAGAAAATTATTTTTATTTCGAGTTTTATGAAGTGCACGCGCTTCGCTTTGTTGGTTTCACTGAACTCTGTGAAATCGCTGATTGGTACTCGGATCGAAAATACAATATTCGTGAGCTTTGTACGAAAAATAATTTGAATTCGTTCTCGATGCGCTTTCGAATATATATCAATTCGATTAATTCACATTATTATATATGAAATCATTCGTGAAAATTGGATCGTTGATAAATCTTGCAAAACTTGCGTTGAACTTTAAAGCGCTTTTCCGTTTTCATTATATATATAATTTGCATGAAATATCGTGTAAATTATTCGACTAAAATTCGAGAACTCGTAGTAGCTGAATTCGACCGTTCGACCGCATATTCTAGCTAATAAAAGAAACGAGAAACGCGATCTATAATTCAGTCTCTCGATAACAGCTCTAACAAATCCACAAATACACTGCAGCTTTTAGCTGGAAAGTGAGCTCGTAAACTGGCGAAAAATCGAGTTTGTGCTGCGCGAAAAATTCTGTATCGAGTGATTCATACTGTATAAGGAGTGTACAGTCCTTATCGGTTAAAAACAAAACGTCATAATATAGACTGATTGTCGATGTCTTTACATGCGAGTATAAGAGGATGTTATAGAGGAGAAAATTTTATCTTTTATGCGTGTAATGTTTTTCGTACCTGCAGGTGATTGTGCGTGCCATATGCTGTGTGTTTCTGGATGTAGGTTTATCGTATTGGGCTTGTCTTTTTTTTATGAGTATAGGTATTAAAACGTTTGATGTGTTTCAAGTATATATATGTGATTGTCTTTTTTGTACCATAAATGTATACTAATAAAATACTTTTAAAGAATGTTATTTAAGGAATCTGATTAAAGAGTTGAATAAATTATGTTCGACACGAATACTAATGGTATATAGTTATAAAATATTTCTATTTACAGAGTATTGGCTTAAATTAATTACCGCTAAAACAGCACGACTTTTTGATGAAAAATTAGAAATACAGCAGTAGACGTTATTTTTCTCTAAAGTTTTCACTACGGTTAATTAAATGAATAAATGTACATTTCAATCTGGCGAAGTGCACTGCACTTTCTTATTTAATTTTATTACTCTTTTGCCATATACCTGTTATTAAATTCCCCATCTGCACTTTACAATCTATTATTAACTAACTTATATTCTGGATAATTAAAAAAAATTCAAATTGATCAGAATCTCAAACCAACTATACGAAATTAATAATCAAAGAGAAAGCGATCAATTTTATTGGTTCTATATATACCTATATCTACGTTTAAAAACAATATCTCGCTACACGTTTCATTTGTAAAAACAAACGCCACCTTTGATTCCTACATAAAACCCTACTACCAACCCCCCACAAAACTAAACAACGCACAGCTGCCCAAAATCCTCTCTGACCCACATATATCCATCACTTCCTTTTCCCTCTACGCTCCACTTTTTTATCCACCATCCATAGTCCAATCAAAGCTGTTTTTTTCCTCCCCCCCTCTCTCTCTCTCTCTCTCTCTCTCTCTCTCACTCTCTCTCTCTCACTCTCTCTCTCTCTCTCACTCTCTCTCTCTCTCTCTCTCTCTCTCTCTCTCTCTCTCTCTCTCTCTCTCTCTCTCTC
>JAYJLV010066677.1:0-16405 GCA_036873485.1 Torymus texanus
TGAAGGGCAATGAGCAAGGCGTGTGGGGGGCAATTGAGGGGTAGTGAGGGGTGATGAGGGGGGGGAGGTTGAGGAGGGATGAGGGGGGATAATGAGGGGTTTCGGAGAATTTCCAAACACAGTAATCTAGACGTGTTTAAGGGAACAAGCCATTGTTGAATCGGAAAAAGAAGTAGTGAATAAATTCTTTAATAACAAAGCCCATATATATTTTTAAGGGTTCAAATTTTTTTTTAATATTAGTTGTATAATTACCTATAATTTAAAACTATATTATGCAGGTATTTGAGATTCTGGCCTTGCTGTCCATTACATTTAAAAAATCCTTCTGAATTAGAAGCTGGTGCGTCATTGCCGCAGGATTTTTTTTAACAAAGCAAGGTAATGGTCTGAAATTTAGGAGCACCTTTGAAATTGTATTGGTTATGGCAAATGTGAGCTACTTTTTTTATAAAGCCTTTAGAAAATAAGCTAAAAAATAAAATTGCAAAAAAACATTGAAATTTTAATAAAAAAAATTAAAAAATTAGATTTTTCATTAAAAATTGTTTTTTAAATATTTTTTCAGGAGAAGTAGCTTACATGTTCTATAACTGCTATAACTACAAAAGTACTCCTAAATAATCACACCCCTGTCTTGCTTTGTTAAAAAAAATTTCTGCGGCAATGACATGCCAGCTTCTAATTCAGAAGGATTTTTTAAATCTAATGGACTGCAAGGTCAGAGTCTCAAATACCTGTATATAATATAGCTTTAAATTATAGGTAATTATACAGCTTAATAATAAAAAGAAGTTGAACCCCTAAAAATATATATGGGTTTTGTTATTAAAGAATTTATTTACTACCTTTTTTCAGATTCAACCATGGCTTATCCCCTTAAACCGTAGATTGAGGGGCGATGACGGTATGAGAGGGGTCTGATTAGCTGAATTTTCCTTACAGCTATATAATATAGAGAGATATATAGGTGCAGATTGAGACTAGTGACATAATATACATATATACGGCATTATTATATATTATTATGTACGCTTAGATGCTTTTTGCAGGTGTCATTATAGGGCAGATTTAAGTTTTTGCGCCGTCGCGATTTTCATGTTCCCGTTATGAGTACAACTGCAGTGCGCATACGTATACCACTTGTTGAGTGTTGTAGTACTACTACCTAATAGGTATAGTATTATTGTCATCGTTCAAAAATATATAAACCTACCTGTAATATATACAAATGACACGTTCCGATGGAGTTTAATTTGGGAAAAGCAAAAAAGGTAATAAACCAAGTTAAATGTTTTAACTAAGTACTAGCGTATTTTTTATCATGAGATGTATTATACAAATCTTTCCTTTATGAGATCTAAACTTTTCATGCTTTTCATTATCAATTTTTTCTGGATTGCAACCTTTCAAAGTGTTTTTTAATAGATTGAACTAGATAAAAACGAATTCTCTCAAGAATGGAAAAGAAAAATAGTATCCGGTTTTCGTATCCTAGTCATATGTTTTTTATTTATTTATTTTTATATTTATAATCAAGAAATTGAATTTACTATCGATGAAAAGTATTTATGGTACAATAAAATTCAATTATTAAATTACCAACATGATAAGTTATTATATTATTTATTATTATTAGATTATTCATTAAAATAATATGATTACACATGTATATAACATTTAATTGCGTTTCGCGAGCGATATAAGACATAGGAAATACCGCGTATTACCAATCAAATACACTTTTTAATGAGCATAAAATATATTCAACTATATATAGTATTTATAAAATTTATCGAACATCTTTATACGTTTCTGCAATAGTGCCAACTTAAATGTTCCCGAAAAAAATACTTGTGAAATAGCACCTTCTCGACATCTCGTATAGCTCCTTTTTCAACACTTCGACGAGATAGCACCTTTTCCAGCGCTTCGGCCAGATAGCTCCTTTTTCAGCGCTTCGGCGAAATAGCACCTTATTCCACTCCGCCGACAATATAGTCACTGATCTAGGATGCTAGATCCGGTAAAAGTTACCGGAGGCACGAGTACTAGGGCACGAGTCTTCGGTAGCATTTATACTAATTTAAACCCTGTTACATGTTATTTTTTAAAAAAATTTAATCTCATACTCTTGAAATAAATATTGTAATTTTCAAAAATATTTTATTTTGTTATTTTGTTAGAAACATATATTTTTAAAAAGTCCTAATCTTCCAATAAATTAATTTTTTTGAATTCTGAAAATAAACAAATGAAAGCTTATTAATTCTAGTTTTATATTATCTAAAAATTTTCGTATGTCCTTAAACCAAATAGATTATAATTGAAATATAATACTTTATAATATAATTCATTAATAAATTGTTTAAAACGTATTCTTAAAATCTCATATTTTTAGTTTCATTCAGAAAATATCTGATTTATCATAGAATTATTCCTTCTATATATAAATTTTCGCGAGTGTACATTCATATTGTTTATTGTTACCGTGGTCACGCTGTGTTTTGAATCATTATTATTTAGTATCATCCTTGATGACATATAATCGTCTTTGTTCACAAGAGTTGGATTTGGTTGAACAATGATTTTCTCTTCTAAATTTCATGTCGATCGGGTAATTGTTACTCCGGTTATAGTATAACCAAGACAACGCCACTTTTTACTCAAATATTTTTCATCAAAAGCAAATAAAGGAATACACTCGAAAATTTAACC
Source organism: Torymus texanus (assembly GCA_036873485.1). Taxonomy (NCBI): domain Eukaryota; kingdom Metazoa; phylum Arthropoda; class Insecta; order Hymenoptera; family Torymidae; genus Torymus; species Torymus texanus. The sequence continues at coordinate 2,719 of JAYJLV010066677.1, forward strand.
CATTATTGTATTAATTGCGTTCAATAAGAGGTTAAAATTTCAAGCCAATTAATAAACAATTCTTTGAGAAAAAGGTATATAAAAATTTTATAGAAAAATATTTAACTTCCAATATCTTTTTTCGTAACAGTCAGATATTTCTAGGCAATGAGCTCAGCCTCTAGATGTAAAAAGAACTATGTCCGTACCGAATTTCAAGTCGAACTGATAATTTTTACTTCAATTATCGTGCGACAACGAAAAAACTAGTTTTTTCTAAAATATTGTTTCTCAAAAATAAATCGAAATAATCTCTTAAAAATTTAACCTAATATTCCTTAAAATGAGTTTAATTTGTGGTTTAAATTTCAAATCGACTGATCATTTAGTTCCTGAGAAATTAATTTATGAATTTTAGGAACTTATTCTTAATAACAAATGTAATACGAGTAATAAATAAAATATTAAGAAAATATTTAGACTGATAAATAATTTTGAACCCTACATATGTAAAACCAAAGAAAACAAAAAATTCATAATGGTTTTTTGGTTCTAAAAATAAAGAAAATTGATAGAATATTAAGTACGTCAGGGTGCCTAGTTTTTTTCGCGAGACGAACAAAATAAGATTTGAACGACGAAGATCGATAGCTTGGTTCCCGAGATATAGAAAGTTTACATACACACACACGCACACGCACATGCACACACACACGCGCACGCACATGCGCGCACTCACACACACACACACACACACACCTCACAGCCTCGCATCAAACACCTCCCCAGGTGGCGGATAGGGGAATGCCCGTCAGATATGAAGGGTACCGGGGAAATAAAATACCCGGGGCGGACCAAAACTAGCTAGGAGAAGGCACCCCGAAGAATAAACCAACCTTGGAACATGTGCTAGAAAATGTAGTACCCCATGCGGGCATCCTCAACAAAGAGGAGAATCCCGCCATCGATTCCGATCGAGTGAAAGCCTCAGTGGTCGATGCAGGCTCCACGGATTTTGCGGAAAGCTAGAAGCACGTTGTGGCCTATCAGGCTGGTGCAGAAGGGGTAGACCGGTTGACCCTTACTACATCTCACGAGGCAAGCGATATAAATTTGGCAATGGAGGCAGACAGCGACAAAAGAGCTGCTTGCGCATCGCAGAGGACTGTGGCCTTGGACCGCCTTGGCAGCAAAGTCGATGAAATAATCGACTTTATAACGGACAGGCATAGTGTGCATAAATGCATTAAAGATCTTGCCAGAAGTATAAGCGCTAACGTCAGAAACCTTTGCTTGAAGGAAACCCAGACAACTCCGAGCCTCGCGAGGGATGCAAGAGAGCAGTGCTCAGCAAAGGAGGGTGTCATAACCCCCCAACCAGCCGTGAAAAAAGGCGACCGTCGATCAGATGGAAAAGGCATTTTGAAGAAAATGATGTCGGAGCCTAGCTTAGAAAAGCTAGGAAACAACGTACATAGAATACGTAAAACGGTGGCGGGAGCTTCGACGCGCCAAGGAGGTGGAAACAACTGAGCTCCAGGAAACGGTGAAGGCAAAATTAAAAATAACTTTCGCATATCGTACGTGAAAAGATTTTTTTGTGTATTTATTATCGTTTCGTAACTTATATTATTATCCATTACGCTAACAATTCGTCATTTTGTTTTATTGTATTATAGAAATTATATTGCGCAATTTAGTTTCTCGAGTAATTAAGTTTAGTTATAACTTCTATTGTGATTCCAGGTGTTTGATTAATAGGCAAATTAATTTTTTTTTAACTTATAATAAAATTAATTAAATTTTTTATTCTGACAGCTAACGTAAAAATTTTTTTTTTTTTCTCTTCTCTCCCGTTTGTTGTCACTCCCTCTAATTGTCGGTACCGTCCGACAATTACAAGGTATAATTGAAAGTAGTTTTGAGTATCTGTAATTACCGAATTTTGACTATCGACGTTCAATAAATCCCCAAATTTGGTCTCAAAATAAAAGTAAACAATGGAGCGTATGATAGATAACATTTTGAATGAAACACCACAGTTCGAATCACAATACGCGATTACAGTATGGGCAGAAAATCTATCCGTACCAGATTTAATTAGCCAATTAAATAAATATTCACTTAATATAGACGGAAAGATAGAAGAATTGACAGATCGTTTAGCGAGATTTGTAGCGTTACAAAAGGGAGGCGATGAAGTCCCTTGGAATTTTTCTGACCAAAATTTTAATTTTACTTGCGAGTTTTCACAACGGTTAAAAACGGTAATCGGCGAAAGAAATCATACCGTGAATGACTTGCAGAGAACTCATGATGAGTCCCAAGCTAATACCTCGCGACAGTCGTGCGAGGCGACAAGCCCACCAGCTGCGGTAAGAAATTCCTCACCGCAGCAACAAGAACCCCACTAATTGACTTCGGCGCAGAAGTTGCAGTACCGCCGGAACGCGATTCGGGGGAAGCGATGCAACAATTGCACGTGCGACTACTGCGAGACGAGACGGGGGAACAAATTAACGAAATTCGGGAACCTATCGTAGTAAATAGGAACCAAAACAACGAACCGAAACGACGATTCCGATAATCGAGTTTTGAATGGTAATGTACTTCCTTTCATGCCTAGGGTTTATTTTGTATTTTCATCAACAGCGAGAGCAAACATAGAAACGCACGCGCGGGCGCGTTACGAACAAGTGTCAAATAATCTAACCTATAGCTTAGAGTCGAGTAGGCTTAACCATCGCGAGCGAGCGACTAACATAAGCGAACGTACGCAGATACACAGAGACACACCACCAACAGTAACCGACGAATACCAAGCCGAACGGAGACGAAACTTATACGCACACACGAACACAAACACAACTTATACACCACCTTTTTCTTTAGCGGGACTGCCGACACGTGACGCGACTTTTCAACGATTAAATACACAAAATAAGAGAAATAGCAACGAGACCATGACGCTTACGGCACCGCAGAATCTTTCGCATACCCCACTTGCTCGAGACACGTACCGCTCTACATTTACAACGCCGTGGCTATCATACCCGAGGAAACTAATTAGAGATTAGAAAATAAAATTTAAAGGCGGGTCAGATTCTAGCGCGGAAGAATTTCTATGTCTCATAGAAGAGTGCAGAACCGGTACGGGAGTAACGGACTCCGATCTGCTAGAAGCGTTATCTGATTTATTGGAGGGGATGGCTGCGAAATGGGCACGTCTCGAAAAGCACAGATGGCGATCGTGGGAAGATTTCGTTACGGATTTTCGCGAGCACTATGGCGATCCGCATTTTCAGATTCCCGTACAACACGAAGCGTGGGTAAGGACACAAGGGGAAAACGAACCGATAATTGATTTTATCACTAATTATCGGCACATTTTAAATAGTTGTATCTGCAACCGCCCCTCGAAGATCAAGTCTCAATGACTTACAATAATTTAAAGCCGATTTATAGTGATAAAATAAATAGACGATCTGTATATACGTTTCGCGATTTAGAACTATTCGGAAAGGACTTCAAGACCGCGATACTCGCGAAAAGAGAGTACAAACCCCCTCCACCCAAAGAACTATCATTTTTACCGGAGCTCGCGTTTAAGTCTAAGAAATCCGCGCTACCGAATTAAGGGGGGAGGAATAGGCAAAACACTCACGACGTCTCGGCGATGAACGAAGGAACCTCGCCAAAAGCAACCCAAGGAGGAAAGCCAAAATGGAACTCGCGAAAACAACGCGAGGGAGGCAATGCCAAGGAAACACCTACACGCCCCGATAACACGCCAGATGGGGGCAAGACGGGACGCAAGTGGAAACCTCGAGGTGGCAGATCAAAAGCAGATCTTAAATGCATCAACTGCCAAGGTTTCGGCCACATAGCTCGTGAATGCTCGTCGGAGAAGAGACCCAGATTAGATTCGGAAAAGAAACCTCCGGCTGGGATGAAGATAGAAAAGAATAACCCTCACGATGAAAAACCTGCGGAAAACTAACGAAGCGAGACCAAAAGGAGACGAGAAGTCCCGCTAAAGCTAAGAAAAAGTCTCCAATTAAGAACAACGTTCCGTTGATTAAACCGGTGGAGAACTTGAGGCGAAACAGCGGTTATTCTATAATTGGTTAAGTCTTATTATAGTTGAAGTACAGATGAATATATACTTCTATGCGGCACTTGACTATCTGCATATCATCTCATAATAATTAATATTGATGCATAGTTACAAATACATACATATGTTCATGTTTCACGGATAATTCTGTAATATGCAGTTTCCCCGCTCCTGAAAAGGCTATATTAGGCCCTTTAGAGCTACCAGAAAAGTAATACTCGATTTTGAAAATTTTTTTTAATGAAAAAATTTTTAGATCATTTTTATATGTTCTAACACGTATTGAACGATCTTCTTTGAGGTTATGTTCCAAAACCATGGTAAAACACGAAAAAATGTTTATAATTTATTTTTAGAGCATTATCTGACTGAAAAGAGGTAGTTTTGACAGGGGAATTTACGGATATAGAAAAAATTGAAAAAAAATTGTTTATAAATACTTATTGAGCTATTGATTTTGAGGTTATGTGCCAAAAACATGGGAAAAATGCTTAAAAAATGGGTTTTTCGAATTTTGAGAATGTTCCGGCTCGAAAACGCAAATTCGGACACCGGCATTTGAAAGAACGAGGAAAAAAACACAAAAAATCATTATTTAGAAGTTAGCCAAAAATTACGTACATAACCTAAAAAATAATTGAAGAATTCAAAAATTTTTCCTGAGCTCAATTTTTATTTAAACAATTTGAAAAAAATCAGGCTGTTTTCTTACTCAAAAACAGACGTCCGTGAATTTTTCAAATTTTTTGAAAAAAGGGTCGAGCGGGAAAATTTTTTCGAAAAAACAAGTTTTTTAGGTTAAGAGACTGAAATTATCACCTAGGGAGCTGAAAATTTGGCTACAGAGGTTTTTAATAATGTAATTTCGAGTGGTCAATTCCAAATAAAAATCCAGGTGAGTGCCATTTTGACCTTCTATCCCGCTATAGCCTTTAAAATTCGTTACTGTTTAACATACAAAAATTTATCCAATATTTTTAATTTAAACTTTAATAGTATTCCCTTTAGTTTATTCCTAAAATACAAATATTTTCTGATGAGAAATCTAGCCGTAACCAAAACAGTATTTACAATTATTCATTATCAACTACAGATGAAGTAATAATAATTTTTTGTTATACAAAACCAAATTTTAACTCTTTAATATCATTTATAGCTTATATCTTTCGTTTAAATGTTTCATAATTTCAAACTTTGTAGTTTTTATTTCGATCAATCAACTAAAACCTTAGGTAAAAAAGCTAACATTACCGTCGACTAATCACGGGTTTCATGTAAATGAACTTGACCAATCGAAAAGGTTATACTCGGTTCACATTATCACAGAGTGATACTTATATAAGGAAGGGGTCGGGGTGCAGATCGTTATTGTTTTAATGGAATAAGAGATATTATGATGATATAACTAGGTGGGCCGTGCTGTATCTCGCTGCGCTCGACACGCCAACACCCTCATGTCCCTCGCTTCGCTCGTTGCATTGCCCCCCACTCTATGTAAAAACTTTTTTTTTACATTATAGGCATGACCGCACTTTTCAGGATAATCTTATATTTTCACCAAAGCAAAAAATGCAACACTTCAAATATTAAGAATAAAAAAAAGTTTTTTTTTTATTATCTACAACTTTTGTGTAAACTAAAATCCTGTGCAATTATTGCTAATAATCGCTTACTTTGGACGTTATTAACCGTTTAAACTCGATTTTATGAGATTAGCTTATCAGGAATTAATTGTACAAGAATATGTTTAAAAGAGAAAAGTTTTGTCATATCATTATCTATAACTTTTTTATTAAAGGTTTTTGTCTAAAGTCAAAGTACGTCATGTTATAACCACAAATTGTTCATTTTTGACATTTTTAACCGTTTAACATCGATTTTATGAGCTTAGTTGATCAGAAATTAATAGTAGATGTAAAGGTTCGATAGAAAAAGTTTTGTATTATTATTATCTACAACTTTTGTATATAATATTTCTATTTAACGTCAAATCCTGTGAAGTTTTAGCCGAAAATTGGTCGTTTTTGACGTTTTTAGATGTATGAAATCGATTTTTTAGCCTCAGTTCATTAGGAATTGATTGCATAAAGGAATGTTTAAGAGAGAAAAGTATTGTATTATTATTATCTACAACTTTTGTATATAATATTTCTGTCTAGCGTCAAATCCTGTGGAGTTATAGCCTATAAAATGATCCACGTTATTAGCCGTTTTACGCTGTTAAATTGTAAAATAGCGAAAAATGATTTAGATATCAACGATGAATTTTAATTTCGTTTAGAAAATTTATATATTGTAATTACACGTAAAATTATTTTGTACACAGTATGCTTAAAAACCAATTATTCCCAAATTCTATTTGTTCTCGCATTACTATGTTTTTCAATGGATCTTTCTGAAATTGAAACTGGGTCATCCCTATAATTAACCGAGTATTTAGCCAAAATTTCGATGAGATCCGTGGAAAATAATTTGAAATAATCCATAAACTTGATTGCATACGTACATACATACATACATCATAGAATACACTTTAAAGGAACTAATTCTTAGCGGACAATATTTTTGATTCACTAAATGTTTACATTATGGTGTGTTATAATTTTCACTGTGGTGAATATATAAGGCTCTCCCGAAAAGCGGTTGTGCCTAAAAATTATATGAAATAATTATCACATGAAAAATATGATTTTCTATAAAAAAAATTTTCAATTTTAAACACTAATATTTTTTTCATAAAAATATTTTAACTAGTGCGTATTCTTCTACAAATTTTGTTAAAATATATTCAAATGCCAAATTTTAATATGAAATTTATTATTAAGTTCTTGAATATTAACAGAGCAAAAAAGGAACCAAAACTCATACGGACACTTTTGTACAATAAAAGCGTATCTTCAAGAATTTTGTGGAGGAGATAGTCCGGATCGAAACTTTTAATTTTCTAAATGTTAATGTTATATTTGTACATATGTAAGTGAAAGTAGAAATTTGTACATATACGTTCGGTTATGAAAGTATTTTTATTAAGAACTAAGAAAATTTTACAAAAAAAATCATTCTTATGTTTATTGTGAAAAATGCTTCCCTGATAAATTAATCAAAATCGAAAAAAAATCAAAAAATTCTAAAATTGTCAACTTTAAGTTAGATGATGATGACAAGAGTAGTACGTATCAAGTTTCTTTAGTGAATAATTGTTTATAGCTAAAAACTCTTAATATAACTTAAAATAAAGAGTTTTATAACGTTTTTGATTGTTAAAATTTATTTTCTTATGTACATTTTATGCAAAACCCTAAATCACATGAAATATTAAGAATGGGTTTAAAAATTTTTTTTGGGTTATTTCATCACAAATTTACTATACTTTTAAAATTTTATCTCTACATATTAGCAATTATTAATAAACGCTTTTCCAGTCATTTTAAAGACAAAGATATGAAGGCATACAACCGTCTTAAATTTTTAGACTACCATATATTAAGTATAAAAGATAAGTATGAGTAATATTTTAAAAAATCAAAGAAATCGCTATATATAGATAACTACATAAAGAAATAAGAAAAGAGAAGTAAGATTAACTTATTATGAAAGCATCAAGAGGAAAAATGCTATTTAATTTAGAAGAAAAATTAACAATTGATTTTTTTTTAATTGTAGATCTTTGTGTTTAGAGTGTATGTTAATAAAAGACGATTGTTTAATATTTCTTGTAACAAACACTGAGGAAAATCTTGTCATTTTCTTAAGTTTGATAATTGATACTAAAGTCATGCCTTAATTATCTTTCTCTTACGAACATACCGTTTTGTCTTTCATTAATAAGTAATTAAAAAGAAAAATATTTTAGTATATCAAATTTATACACATACACATACACACATATATACAGACACATACATACACACATATGCTATGAAATTTGTATTTTGACTCGTATTTAGTAATTATCGCTAAGGAATTTTAAATAAATGAGAAAATAGAAGTGCAATATATGTGCAATTGATTTTATTCAGATTCTTATTTTTAGCTTGAACTTTACCGAATATTTTATTATGTACTACCAACATATTTATAATTATATTAATTACAGATTTAACTTACTGTTCCAGAACCTCCCCATGCACCGTCGAATAAACCAAAATTATTTTCATATATATCTAGTTCTTTTAAAAAATTGTATTTTGAATATGTTAAACATCGTACATTTTTTTGAAGGTTTAAATGATGGTGCTTAAAAATTCTTAATGATATACGCAACATTTTAATATTTTGTCGTACAAGATATCTATTAAAACTGCTCTAAATGAAACACGTAGTAACTACAGGAAAAATATTTATCAGATAAGTGTGTCAGCAGTTATCAGAGCAACGTACAGTAAAATAGAAGATAAAATTTTTGAAGATAAAATAATTTGATTATTGGGCCCGGGTTATTATTAGAGCATCCTTGAAGCATAACAATAATAATAACCATATTATTAATAAAAAGACAAATAAAAACATTATAAATAGTATTAATTGTATATAATATACATTACAAATAGTATTTTAAACTACTTTATTACTGCTTTCAACATTTAAATCAGTATTCTATTCTTCCTAAAATAAGTATTAAAAATATTCTATCAAGATTCATCTTATTCGCGAGAAATATGATGAACAGAAAATAAGAAGATCCTCTTTAACCTGCGATTTCACTAGTTTTTTAAGCTTTCGAGTAAACTTTACGCTTTTTTACTCATATTAATGCCCTCTTTTACCTCCCTGCATAATATTTCAATTAAGTTGAAGACATGTACATGTTATGCAGTTTTGACTAAAATCGATCGAATCATATGTGTGTTAAATCTACAATATATTGCTTTGAAGGAAGAAAAAATAAAAAAAAGAAGGTTTTTTCGCCATTATAAATGGCGAATACATGCGTAATCAGTGTGCGTGTGTGCGTGTGTGTGTGCGCGTGCGCGTGTATGTACGTGTGTGTGTGTGTGCGCTTGTGTGTGTGTATATATATAATAGATAAAAAAATAAAATTAAAATAAATATAAATTTCTATTAACGATATTTCCGGAACGCAAAAATTTATATAACTGTGTTTTTCGGGACACGTTGTTAATCCGGGAAGTACCGGAAAAACTTTGGTATATGAGCGTTTTTCCTGGTACTTTTCTAGAGTTCGGGCACAGGAGGACGTATTATTTCTTTAGCAAAGCGTTCAAACTCTGGCTGATGGGGGTTGAGATCCCGGAAAACGGGGCAGAAGGCATATGTATATATACTAGGGGGTATGCCCTGCCCGCTTCGCTCGCCAACCCCCTAATAACAATACAAATTACAAACAGTTATTGTTGTACTAATAATTTTTATTTTCGGAAAGAATATGTATATAAAAAGATGTATATGAAAAATGTATATAAAAGCACAGAGGCAATAAAAGGAATAATTTAAAATAAGAATAATTTAAAAGAATTATAATTTTTTTAAAACTTCTAAATTTTAGTGGTGTTTTTTTATTTGCTAAACTCAATGATTTTGATCATCTTGTTTATTCTGGGGGGGAGTGTGGTTTATGAATAAATACTTTTGTCTGAAATTCATCACCCTGGCAGATGAAAAAGTCCATCAGTTTCCGTGTGCTTAGCTACTTCGAATTTTCTTGCATATTTTGTTTCGATCAAAGATCAGTTTGAGAAATTTTTGTAACTTGAGTTTTAAAATAATTAAAATGCCAAAACGTCATAGATCTTTAGTCCCAGATTCCTCGCCAGAATCTGATAATAACTTTGATTCATCTGATAGCAAGAATGACGTTTGTATGACTTTTATTCCAGATCCTGGTGATTCTGGTTGTTGAGATAATGATTCTAAGAGTGAAGAAATTCAAAGATTTTTTGAAAAAAATTCTTATTCAAAAACATCACAAAATTATAACGATAACCAAACTAAGCTTGAAAACGACACGTTTTCAAATGGATCGATCGAGAAAAAAAGTACAGTAACGATCTTGAAAACATATTGGTTTTGTCCAATGCTGATATTGTAAAAATTCGAGAAATGAGTCTAGTCAAATTATTTGAAACTTTTTTTCTCCTGAGATCAAAAATTACATTATTGAGTCGACTAAGCAGAATGGTTATAATTTGACAATATCTGAGCTAAATACTTTCATTGGAATAATCATTTTTTCCATTTACAACCCCAGAAAGTCTCAAAGACATTATTGGTCTACTGATACTTATCTTGGTTGTGTACAGTCTGCTATGTCTCGCAATAAGGTTGAGACCATAAAATAAAAATTGAAATGTTCGCAACCAGCTGATAAAGATCAAAATGATAGAGCTTGGCGTGTGAGAACGATTATGAATTTATTTAGGAAAAATATTAAAAAATTTGGTTATTTCGAAACTGCGCGGTCTGTTGACTGAGATGATGGTTCAATTTTATGGTAGAATGGTTTTGAAACAATATATTCGAGGTAAACCGATAAGGTTTGGCCTGAAATTTTGGGCTCTTTATACTGTAAATGGTTCCCTTCTAGAATTCGATCTATACTGTGGAAAAAATTCAACGATAGGTCAAAACTTAGCCAAATGTGATCAAGGATCTCGAGTTCTAATGGCTTTACTAAATGACTTCTTTACAAACGTAAGTGCGCGTAAAATACAATCGTATCATCTTTATATAGACAATCTGTTTAACAGTTTCGATCTCCTTTTACACTTAAAAAAATTGGGATTACGTTGCACTGGTACTACCAGACAAAATAGAGTGAAAATAAAGAATGTTCTTCCTAAAACAGTGGAATTAATTATATAACTCTCACGGATTCTAAGATAGTTTCAATCGTTTCCACGGCTGGAGGAGTGACATCTACTTACTCGACAAAAAGATATTTCAGTGAAATAAATCTAAAGTAGATCTTCCCTTTCCCCATATGTTCGGCCTCTACAATCAATTTATGGAAGGCATAGATTTTCATGATAATCACTGTAAAAATGTTACACCAAGTATTACATCGAAGAAATGGACTTGGATAGTTTTGATTAGATTGATCCAACAAATGCTACAGTGATTTCAAATCGTGTCAATAAAAAAAATAGGGATATTAGACGACTTTGCGCTAGCTTTAGGGTATCATTACCTTCATAATCGTCAGTCATCGTCTCAAAAAAGGCACGAAAAAATACATACTGAAAAAAAAAATATGCTCAACTAATTCATGTACCATCAGAACAAACATTTGTTGTCAAGAATGTGATAAGTTTTTTTGTAAAACATGCTTCCAAAAAAATCACTAAATCTAGAAACCTTTTTTATTTTTTCAAATTATTTTTTTATTCCGAACAAATAAATTACTACAATAAAAAAAATATATAAAAAAATAACAAAAATAAAAAATGGAAAAAAAACAAAAAAAAAATAAAAGAAAAATATAAAAATTGATGAGAAATTGAAAAAAAACGATTCTTTTCATTTTTTTTATTGTTGATCATTTTAGAAAAAATGTAACTTATTTATTTTTTTTGGCTCTCTGATAGTTAACTAGTTCTTATTTCATCCATGGAAAAAAGTGAAAAATACTCACTCTCTCTCTTTTAGGACCGCCAGTTTTAGAGAAAAAATCGTAGATAAAAAAATCAACCAGGTTTGGAATTTTACCGACCTTTTCGTTAAAATTTTTCTGTTCAAAATTTCAAAAAAAAGTGTCTTTTTGGGCGTTAACTGGTCAAGATTATTTTTCTCACAAAATATCTTTTATCAGAAATATTTCTATCAATAAGAAGTACTTAGAATTCATCAAAGAATGCATTAGAATTTTGCAGAATTTTTCTTGAATTTTTTTCAATTTATGAATTTGAGTTGTAAATTTGAGTATAAAAATTTCTTCAAAAATTCTGCAAAAATTATATTGTATTCTTTGATGAATTATAAGCCCCTTTTGTAACCATAATTTTTTTCAGGAAGCTTATAGTTTTTAGTTAAAGCGTCCTAAACATTATGAGCGATAATTCTCGTTTCTGACGTCATTTTGGATCATTCAGGTGAAAAAATTAACTTTCCAAATAGAATTGCTTGAAGTTCAGACAATCTCTCCACCATCTAAATTGGTTTCAAGATGATTCCATAAGGAACAGTAGATGAAAAATCCAATAAAAAAAGAAAATTGTTTTTTTGGTGTTTTTTAGATATAAACTTCATTTTTGAGTAATCAAATTTTTTTTTCAATTTTGGATGTCACCATTTGAAAGATTGATGGAAAATCTATGAATTACATGCATTCAAACATTTTCGAGGCTCAAATTTATCCCCTCTAGAGAGCTCTGAAGAAGTGGTAAAAAATGTGTCCCCGTGGGCGTGAATGGGTTAAAGATGATGGAAATCTTTTTATCGTATTAATAAATCCAATCATTAATTTGACGTAAAATAATGTATATGATTGTTTCATCTTAAACTTTATAATGAATAATATAATACAGATAAGAATTATTGGAGATAGGAACTGTTTATTTAGGTGTTTATCGTTTTTTTATATAATAATCAAAAAGAAGAACCCTGAAGAACCTTGAAGAAGTAGAGATCCTGGCATATCCCCCTGTTCATGCTGCAAATAGAAACAAGCAAGAAAAGAGACTAATCAGATGATCGCTAAAGAGGTTAGGAACGCCAATGGACTCACCGAGTGTACGCTGCCCCTCCGAAGAACCATTAGAAGATCCAGCAGCCGTTGTAGTATCCACTCCAGGAAGAGCACACCCACAGGAACCAAGATGTTCTACTCCAGCAGCAACCGAGGCGATGACAACAGCAGCCGGCATCGGCTCAAGTAAACACCGACGCAACTACGGCAGCCGCGACATGGTCGTCCTTATTGAAAATAATGACGTTAAAAAATAACGTCATGAAATAACGTCATTAAGGTGGTCACCTACCTAATGGCCTCTCAGGCCAAAATCACGTGAAAAAGATAAATAACATATTAATATTATAAAAAAACATATGAATACTTTACTGAATACACTTTACAAAACTTCAAATTTATTTTTCACAAAATTATGAGTTTTTCAAAAAATAAAGTTTGGAGTTACTTTTTTTCAAGACTAATTGATGGATTTTAATGGAACGAGTGCAAATGGCTTGTAATATGTCCCTCTATGGAAGTAAGCTATGAAATTACAACCTTTTTTTGAATAAGTATTTTTTTATAGCAAAAACTGCTTTTTCCCTTATGTTTTTGACTTTACATAAATTTTTGTGGTTTTGAGCATGAAAAAAATACTTATTCAAAAAATTTTGCAATTCCATAGCTTACTACCATAGAGGGATATATTACAAGCAATTTCCACTTTGTCCCATTAAAATCCATCCACTAGTCTTAAAAAAAGTAAAGCCAAAGCTCAAAATATTAGATTTTGAGAAATAAGCCTTTAAAAAAAAAGTTTCTTAATTCTCAAAATTTAATCATTCTGAATGGCTCTATTTTTTGTTTTTCCTGATAGTAAGTAGGTAGTGATAATTTATGATTGTTAAACAAAAAATATATCTCACTACATGCTCTGTATTATGGTATACATAACCTGATTAATG
>JAYJLV010066698.1:0-16397 GCA_036873485.1 Torymus texanus
AGTGAATATTTACTAATGTTACGGTGGAGCAATTTTAACTAATCTTTAGTGGTTTTTTCACTAATTCAACTTTAGAGAGTACCTTAAATGATACTTTGGGTACTTTCTGTATTCGATAAAATCGCAAGATCATAAAAAAGTCTGAAAAATTTTGAGCCCTATTTAACGGCAATAAAAATTCTCGAGCGTCGTGTGAAAAGACGAGGAAAGGCTCGCGACCATCCCTGCCACTGCAACCTGTAGCAGAGCGGCGATATCTTTCACCGCTTCCCCCGAACTGCAACCTGCGAGGGAAACACGCCGCAGTTCGCGGAGAAACGCGAGCGCGCGCCTCTCTATAGTAGTCAGTAGCTCGCCGCAGTCGCGAACCACCGCGCAAAAGTTCGAATCCTGCGCTCCGGCGCGCAGTTAAGCGGCTCGTTTTCATTCATTTTATTTTCCCCACGCGCGACGTCCGTGTATTTCAACAGGATAAAACAAGTGTGATGCATAATATCGTACTGAAAACGATCCAAGTTTTGTGCGCGGCTTCGACGCATTGACAAGGCGTGGTTTTCGTCAACGACTTTCTTCAACTATAATGGAGAAACACAGTGATTAGGCCGATCGCGATGGCGAAATCGAACGAAAGTATAACGTAAAAGCCGAGTGTGCAGAGCGTATGAATTATGAGCCAGCTCGCGCATGGCGTTCGCGAAAGTTTTTCGTGAAACATCGAGATTATTATTCAGCGGCTCGCCATCGTTAATGTGCATTGTCCCGGGTTAAAGTGAGCAGCGACAGTTCGTGCGCTTGCGCAACCGGACGAATCGTCGAATCATTATACAGGCTGATTGACAATAATCGGCAGCTCAGCTGTAGAGTTTCAGCTCTGTCTACCTCCTCTTGGAATAAATCGCGCGATACGCGGAAATCGCCTGGAAAGTCCGACGAGGGTAGAAAGAGATAAAGAGGGACATACATAAAAGAGGAAGAAGAAATCGGCTAAGAAAAATCCATTATAATGCGGTAAGCATCTATCTACAGTCACTGCGTGTTATTCATGACTATAACTACAATAATTTTCTCCAAGAGAAAGATGCTACTAATCGAAAGTGAGGAGCTTTGCTTATGTACACTGTTCTTTTACTTCCGTTTTTTTCTGCGCATCGCACTCTTGCGGTTGATATACGGTTCTTACATAATTCATTTCTAACGTATCTCTAAACAATGCACGTTGATGTGTATGTTTAGAAAACAAAATTATTTTGTATAAAACAACGTTCTCATAAAAATAATACATCTAAATCAATTATAAAACTATCATGGGAGGATTTTTTATTTTTCTTTGCGAGAAAAAAAAATTATTAAAGTTGAAATGTATTAACGTAGACGAACGTTACAAACTTTAACGGATAATAATTTTATAATCTGTGCTGTATCTATATATTTATATTAAATAGCTATACGTTAAGAATAAAAATATCTCCATTTCTTTTATATAGATACACATCTTATTGTAGTTGAAATGACAATATGAATTATGCATAATAGTATATATTTTTAAAGGAATAAGGTTCCATTGCGATTGAATTCATTATATTATAGGTATTTCAGATTGCCAAAAAGGTATTTAGGTATATTTTTGTACGAGAGTGTGACACATAGTCACGTAAAAAATATGTGACGACCGAATTCGGACTCCAAGTTTCTATTCCAGTGCACTAATCACTGAGCTGCCGCCATGGTGCTTGCTCAGGTGCATCGCGAGCTTCTTATCGTTATGCTTACTTGTCAGGGCTTGGATGCATAGTCGTAGCAGAGCCCTCTACCACATGTTATTAACTTAGATAAACATTATAGATAGACAACGTAACTTTGCAGTCAAAAATAATTATAGACTGAAAGAATACGAAGTGCATTTTACGCAAATTTTACACATAATCGTCGCTGGTAAACAATATTAATTATGAAATGTATAGTTATTGTGATCGAAATGATTATTAATTCATAGTAATTAAATTGTTATCTTAATTTTGGAAAGCATTATCTACGCCATCAAGTTTTATGATAAATTTTAAGCAAACATAATTTTGTATGCACGTGTTTGTTATGAATTTCTCCTGCTTGCTATATAGACTGCTATAGGATTTAATATATTACATGAGCTCAAGAATCATTTTTTTACATATTTATGGAAGACAGAAATAGTGTGCTTGTACTATAATACTATATTCATTTTGAAAAACACATCCTGAAACTCAACATTAAAATCAAATTAAATCACATACATTAAATAAAATTAAAAGTTTTTGAACTAATAATGTTTTTTTAATTATAATAATATAATTAAAACAACATTTTTTGGAGAATATTTAGCTGAACGTGTGTCGTGTGGGAATGCTATTTAATTTATTTATAATAAGTTTAATACAATAATGAGATGATATTATGACTTCTCAATTAAATACAGGTATTGTAATCCACACCAAACGTTTCTTTTACCTAATATTTTAAGTATTTTTTAGTTGCTTATGTACTCTTATATAAAATAGAAATTAGTTTTTTAAAATATAAAACTCTTACACAACATATATAAATGTAAACCGGTGTATACAACTATTAATATATTACAACTTTTGGAAATAATATTAATATATTTAAACTTTTTCCTTTATTTAATACATATTATTTGATGGTAATTATTCTTACTGTCTTTTACATTATCAAATTTTTTACAAATTTTCTTGATGAGTGTATACTTTTTTAATTACCTTTAAATAAATAACAAAATACTATTCTTGTGTAATCTTTAATTGATTAAATTAAAATTAATTAATTATAATTATTTACGTAATATAATATAAGAGAAGAAATTTCAGGTACAAAAAATATTAAATAACTAATGAAAACATCTATTAATTTACTCCATTAGTATATTTTCATTATAATAAAAATGTGTTATATTTATAATCATTTCATTCTTCATAAATATGTTAAAGCATGATTTTATTTTCTTTTTGACATACTAATGCTTTCAATTCGTTTTTAGGCACGACCGCTTCTCGGGATAGCCTTATATTTTCACTAGGCCGAAAATGTTAACACCTCAAAAATCAATACTTTACTGTATAAAAACTGTTTTCCACCGAAAATGAGCCCATTTTAAGTGTCCCCTATGATGTATGTATATGTCTGTACGTATGTACGGAACCTTGTGTTCACATTATCATATCGAAAAATTCATCAAATCTGAACACAAATGATAGTATACCTTCATCTAGTCATACATAGGTGACAGTGCTACTTTGAAAATGATCCCTTCAAAAATATAAAAATGCAAGCACAATTAAAATTTTGAAAACATCGATTTTTGAGCGTAATGCATCGAAAATTCATTTTTAGTAGGAATTTCACACATGCATCTGCTAAAACTAATTAAAACACAACATTATTACATTAAACATTTTCTTTTGTGAGCAATATTTTTAGAAATAACAGCGAAAAACCATTAAAAACCTTTTAAAAAATCGATTTTTGGCTATTACTCTACAGTACTATAAAAGTTGTAGATAATATTAAAACAAAACTTTTCTCTATTACATTTTTTTTTATTATTAGTATTTGAAGTGTTGCAATTTTTGCTTTAGTGAAAATAGAAGATTAACCTGAGAAGTGCGGTCGTGCCTATAATGTAAAAATAGTGTCTATAATGTAAAAGTTTTTACCTTGCGAGACATGCAGGGGGGCACAGCCCCCCTAGTTTATACTTCAATTTGTATTCTAACCGACGTTTATAGATTTTCTGTAAACGTTTTCACTAGAAATACCAACCAGATCCGCCCTGTCATTTGGCTGTCGAAAATCTATTATAAACAAGATTGTTTAATCGTTTCGCTGGGAACATTTTAAGCCAAACCAATTAATAACTTTATAGGCAAATGGTTAAAAAAATTCACTTCTCAAATCGGTTCTCAGAAAACGTTGGTTCTCAATACAAAAGATCGATAACAAGAAAACCTACGAAATTTTATTGCTGAAATTGTGCGTATTTATGGCTGCACTCTTTTAATTCCATAGCTTAGTTGAGTGGACAAGGAACATACACCCTACAATCCGAAAAAATTTTCTCTCGAAAGGAGTTATAAGTGGGTTTTAGACTATCGACTTCGTGCTATTATTTGTATATAACGTGTATTAGGGTTAGTCACATATATTTATGTAATTTTCAGAGTTATAGTTTTGGTGTATAATATTTCGGAGTTACAATTTTACTTCAATCTAGTAGTTATATGTAATGAAAATATTAGAATTAAATAAATCACTTTGAAAACATTAGACGACGAATGTTGTTTTTTGTATTTTTTGTTTGTTCTCTCCCAATTGAAGTCTTCAAAATTTTCATAGTAATCTTCTTAAAACAGTACCTAAATAGAAATATGTCAGAGAAAATGAATTATTTATTCTTAAATTCTGATTTGCAAGAAACTGCCTAACATGTTGTCTATAATAACGGTACAAATACTTAATAATTTTTTCAAGAATTTACCAGTTGTATTATAATTAAAATTTAAGCTTCTCAATAAACCAGTAACAAATTTCTTCTATAATTAAAATATCAATTTGATTATAGAAAAGTTATAGTCAAGTACTTACTGAAGAAAATAAACGATTACTAGTATTACTTGTATCATAATAAATATAGCTATTCTACATTTGTGGACGTATCTCATTAAGAATTGAATTTATTTTAAACACTGATTTATCATTGAATAGGAGTGAACTGTGACTTATCGCTTTCTCTAAGAGAAAGCGATATATTTTCTTATATGGAAGCAATAAATTAATGAAACATACTAATAAATGACGAACTTGATTAAAACACTTATATAGATATTTGATTCTACATTTCAAATAATATATTCGAACAATATATAATTTTAATATAGTGCAAAGGCTTGTCCTTTCTGTTGTAAAATTTAACTAAATGTACTTGATTATTATATGAAATTTAATACCTTATAAACTTATAATAAAAATCTGTAGCAATATTCTGATCTGTTGTTGTAAATACTTGATTTGCAGCGTCGACAACATTGTAGCTATAATTCAAAGTAATTTATATGTTTCGAAGGTGTTGAATTTCAAATAAGCTTATTGCTACGACGTGTCATTCAGCTAAAAATCCGTGAAATGATTGATTCTCGCAAACTATTATGTAGAGGGCTTATTTCGACATCCATCGCAGAAGAGAATCGCTGCGGGCCACTTTGAGCTACTCAGTGAATCTATAAACAAGGCAATTTACGGGCGCCAATTTTTCCCGTCACGCCGCCGGTGAAATCGCTTGCCGCGTAACAAGGAAAAAAGGACCGAAGTGGTCATTCCCGTGTCACTTTTTTTCTGACGGCTGTTTCGTAGTTAGGAACGAAAATGTATTATGACGCGTTCCATTTCTGACACTTTTTGTAGCCGGATGCGGGATTATCGCAAGCGGACTGTTGGAGAGACGACGGAACGCCAATAAAATTTTCTTGATATATGCGTGCGTTGTTTGTAAATGTATGATTGTCCGAAGAGAGGAAAAGTGCTAATATCTGCATGTAATGATCATAAATTTACTTGTGTTTTACTTTCTAACTCCTTCAACTATGTCAAATATCTTACAGAGTTTAAAACTAAAGTAACTGTAAACAGTATTATGTTACGATTTTACAAATACACACCATCTCTTTACATCTAATAAAATATGTTTCTTAATATTCAGATGAATTTCAATAACATTACAGCAATATTTAAGTATATATACCCTTAACTTAATTATAACCAATGCAAGATTTATTTTTTCATGAAAAATTACTTTCTTAAAAAATAAGTAAAAAGCAGTATTACATTAACGAGGTATTTAACCTTATTTTTTTCCTCTTCAAATCATTAAACTTTGTAGTTTGTAAAAATGCAGCACGTTAGACTCATAATAAATTTATATTTTGTTTACATCATTCTTTATGAAATGTCTTTTATATTCCACGCCCGAACATAAAAATGTGCTCTAGTATAGCTACATTTCTTTAACATTATGAAATACATTTATTCCTCTACTAAAAGATTGAACCATTACTGGATGACTATAATCATTTTTAAGAAAGACATATTTCAAGTTTAACAACCTAATTTTATATTTATTTACTTAATTGTGTGTACATTGGACCAAATATATTCCATTAGTTGCATTATTATAGATTATTAAATCTACAATGGACAAAGTGTTTGGCAATATTACGTATGACCTAAATTCCTTTTAAGCCTATTATCTCTTGATTATAAATACAGGGTAAAAAACATTTTTATTGTCAAATTACGTTTGAGAATAAAGTCACTTCAAGATTGCACTTATAGAAAAACTGAAGTAGTATAGTCACACTGCACGAATATATACGACTTCATCAATTTATTACTTTTTACAATTAAAGAATTGAAGTTCTGATATTTAAAAAGTTATTTAAAAAATACTATACAAGTATTTCTCTAATATTCTAAAAACTTTTGTTTCCAAACAAAAAGGCAGCCAGTATTTAAAACGAGATCACGTATAAAGTTTGATCCGTAATGAAGAAAGTCATTCCACCGTAAAAATTCAATGCGAATCGATTCTAACGCAACATAAGAAGCTCTGGCGTTATACGCGAGTCGCCGCCGAATATAAATGCAACCTTTTACCACCGCGATTTAGATACAGCTCGCATGTACTCGAGGACCGTGGATGCTCTCTCATGTATAAAATATGTGCACACGATGTATACACGCTGCGCCCGGGCTGCACACACACACACACACACACACACACATACACACACACAATTTGATTGGATTTCTCGAGGCGGGCCTCGGAGATTCGATATTTTCTGATGCAAGTAATTGCGAGCACAGGCCGAGGACGACGGCAATCACTTTCGTATCTATCAAACGCTCGGGTATATGGCATTTTATGCGCATATTTTTGGCCCCGCGCTCTTGTGCATGCTGCAGCGGTCGCGCGCGCAAGTGTGTGAGAGTTGCGAGTGTGTATATGTGGAGCGACACGCGCGGCGTTTAGTCCGCCCGCTCGAGTGGAACGAGTTCTAAGTCTCCGCACAGCTGCCAGTGGGAAATCTTAGAAGGGAGAGTAATAGAGACGAGAAAAGGGATTCGATTGGGCTCAGCACACATCTTCTAGATTTGCCATTTATGAAGAAGCTTTACATGCAATTATATTTAAGTGTATTATTTTAAATATAAAAGGTATTGTTAATATTTCTTGAATCACTAAACATAGTGATGCAATAACTTTGATATGAATTTTGCTGTAAATTAGTTTTTTAATGTTATCTTACAATCAAAATGAAAGGAAAGAAATGATTGTTTCTCTGGAACATGAACTCCTACCTTTCGTTTTTTCTGTGCGTATCGTATATTAGTAATATAGTAGTAGGTTAATAATTAGACATGCGAAAATCGGATAATAAAATGCCTTTGTGCTATTGGTCTACTGTTAGTAAACAAACACGTGTAGTATGAAAAAAAAATTGTAAAAATGAGAACAACTTTTACAAACGTCCTTGAGATTAGAACTTCACGTTGATAACCAATTCGCACAGGTACTTGGATCTGTTAAAAAAATATTGATACAAATCTGATTTAGATTTAGATTATTTTAAAATAACTTAGTAGTATAAATATTTGTTCGCTAATAATAAAGAAGATAAACGAGTTCGACTATGAAATAGGATATTATCTATTTATTCGAGAAGAAAATGTAAAGAGATAATTTATGTTGACAGATTTTATCTGCGTACCTTTTCCAGGATATGATATTGTTTTTTTTTTAAATAATGCTAGTTCTATAGCATACTAAAAAATACGATTCCAAAAAAATCCAATACTTTTGAATTTTGAGTTATTAAAACTGGTTCAATTTTATAAGAGATAACTCTGTGAAAGTACTGCATATAATACCAATACTGTAAACGTTTATAACATTGACTGCAATTATATAATATTATCAAGGTATCGATTACTTTTACTTAAATTTAAGAACTGCATGGTTATATTTACTCTAACATTATAAAGTACATATTTAGACTATTTTTTTAATTATCGAATAACAATATAAAATAATTCAATAATTATATTTATTACAGATATGTCTCCCGATAAAGAAGAAGAGCTCAAAACATGCTAAGATCGAAAAACGCAGTTCTGCGGGGAGGCACTACTCTAGGCCTACTAATTCTTCTCGTTTTTCTACCCAATTTATCATCAGGTAAGAAAAATAAAATAAATTCAATCAATTAAAATAGAAATACGAATAGAAATTTGTTATTTGTTATCGTTAGTATGTTAGACAATATCACAAAGATATTTCCATTACTTGATTGCATATTATCAATGTATATTACAACAAACTTTTCTTAAGCCGTAAAGTTGTAAAACTTTCGCTTCTAGAATAAAATATACATTTAGTGAAAATGCAACCGCTCGAAACGATAATTTCCTTTAAATAAGATTTCTGTAGAAGTTATTATAGAACTTTGATCTAGATAAAAAGTTATATATGCTTTCTATTTACATTCTACTCAGGTTTTTGTTCAAATATATTTTCAAGCTCACATACATTGACATCTCGTATGTGGAATACTGAAGATCAACGTCTAATCTTTTAATGTTAACAAAGTAAAATCTCTGGGGAAAAGTCTTTTATGAACGCGCATTTTAGATCTATATACCTCTCACCTATCCTGCCGAAACGCAGCAGAAAAACGGCTTCCGAGCGATACACACCATCATCTTTACAATTCCGCGCTTTTCCCATAATTTCCATTTCAGATCGTGAGATCGGGGTCTCCCCTCAGGCTTCGAGGCACAATGCCTGCGCGTTACTCGCGAACGTGTGCATTATTAATTTTTCCTCTTTCTCCGCATAGGGCCGTCGCCCGAAGTTGCGCTTCGCGCTAATTATTGTATCGTGTGTGTTCGCCGCGGATAATAGCCCGCGAAACGAAGACTCATTATCTCCGTTCGTTACGTTGTGAACCGCAGTTGCGGCCGTACCACATTTTTTTTGTCGTCCTTTATTGATACTAAAATAATTTAGTGGTCTTGCACTGCCCACGATAGGTCCACTAGTTATTCGCGAGCAAAAAATTGGGATATTGACCAAAAAACAGAGTGGACTTAGGTTGTTCGGCGGTTACGAAATCCCTCACTGCACTTTCTTACAAATTTTGCATATGTTTACGTTGGGAGTAATTTTATGTCTGTACTAAAGTGCATTTATCACTGCAAGCCAATGTTTTATGGGCTCTGTTTTCCATTCCTCTGCTGTACAAAATTTTCATAAATTGCATTAATGAACTATCAACGTTACTCGAAAAAATTGTCAAAGTATCTTGTAAATTTTCATTATAAGGTATTAAATGAACATTAAAATGCCAATTAAGTTTAGTTAATCTTCTCGTAATTATTACATATTCATTATGAAACTCTATACGATAATAATTATATTGCGCTTTTAGGTAATTCCGGTCTTTATATTGACAATGTAAATTATGCAATGGCAATAAAAAATGTACTAATATTTACAAAGGTAAACTTTTCGAAAAGTCTACTGTTCATTTTCGGGCTATTTCAATTTGGTATTGCTGTGTGTGCTTAAATAAAAATATGACTTAATTTGAAGTCTAATTAAATGATATGCTTTAATAACGTGTATTTATAATTCTTCTCAAGTTATAGTGCGTATTTATAAATGCACTACGCTTTCCTTATAACTTTCTCTATGCTTACAAGCAATATACATTCTTATTCATTGCACGCACATCTCCTTATCAACAATATCAGTAGTTCATTTTCTACAATTATTCTCCTAGTCTTGAACTAAACTCGAAACAAGAATTTAGCGCTCTCGGTAAGAGGTAACGAGCTGCTATCTATCGATAAAGAAATGAAAAAAAAGTTTTAAAAGTCACCATTAACATTTCGCAATTGCGATTGCATTATAAACGGAGCAAATCGGCGGCTAATAGAACTGTAAGCGGAACCTCGGCGACAGGCCTCGGGGAAGAGCTACTTAGCTGCAGGCGCGCGCACGCGAATATTCGAGATACGATCGAGCCGAACGGCCGCCGCTGCTCGCCAGTCGTGCGTGAAGTGGCGCGTGCTCGTAGCACTTTCTATGCTATGGGTTTCCGTGTCCACAGTATAAAAAGCGCAATATCTCCGTCTCTGTTGCCTGGCTCGTGCATTACGTGCGTCGAGCGGCAAGCGGCGCGAGTGTAAACGGGATAACGGTGCTGACCCTCCGCGCTCGCGCCCGATGACACCGCATGGGATCCGAGAATAAAGCTATTTATTTACGTCTTTTCAGAACTGAAAATGTATTTATGACTTACCGCGCTATTCATCGGGAATTCCATACCTATAACTGTGATATATATTAAAGGCAATATTTTACTTTCCTACTTTTACAGAATATTTTTCAAACAAAGCTAATACTGTGTCAATTATAGTTTTAAATGCAAAGGGTTTTTTTCTGTGATTTATAGCTAAAAATATGTCCAATAAAAATGAATATAGAGGTCAATAGTTATATACTGATACATGGTTACTCATTGGTTCATTTATCTTATATGTAGGAATATTACGATAAATTTTTCGGTCGAATAAAAACGCTAGAATAATATTGAGTAGTTATAGACCTTTACAAAATTTTCTGGGTATCTTTCGTTTCGATAGACTAGTTCTTTTATGGGCGATCTGTCCGCTATTTCACGAGTCATTTCACATCTATTTCATCAAATACATAGAAACGCAAAGTTGATCCTGTTCTTTCTTCGATTCTGGACGAATATATTGACATAAAAGTCAGTATACAAGAGATTGAATTCGGCTGTATTATAACAAAACAATTTAACCGATTTAAATAGACCAGTGAGGTTTGAAAGATGAAATTACTAATGACACTTACGACTATGTTGGTGCGTAAGTAGCTTAATTCTAATGAAAATTATTTACACCGGGTCAAAGATCGAGCAGATAACAGCCGCATCTCGGGAGGGTCGGGGAAAAAAGCTGGTGATTCGCATCAGAGGCTAACAAACGGTGGCATAATAAACGACTCGCGTTCACAGTGCGCGCTTCATTTGCATCCCGAACCAAAACGTTCCCAGAATTGATTACGCGGGAATTAGCCCATTTCGAGCGGCCGTCGTCCTTCATTGTTGCATCTCGCGCTGCGATATGTAGGCCAGTCCCATAATACACGCTAGTCGATCATCAATATAATTATAAGCGCCACCCTGTAACGCCCTACTGCAACCCCGCGCTGCATCGTTGCCTACACGTGTACGCAATGTGCGCTTACGTGGGTGTATAGGTACTTATATGTATATATATATATATATATATATATACACACACACATACGGGGGTTTCTTCTTTTTGACGGCGCGCTCTCGTTATGCAACTGCAGGGACGCGCACGGATGGATGCGTGCGCTACCAATGACGAGCTGCAGTTATAAAATCCGTGAAATCAAAGTTACTACTACTACTGCTGCTGCTGCTGCTGCTGCTGCTGCTGGTGGGGGTGGTGGCGAAGACATTTTTTTCTCTCTTTTCAATGCTTTTGCAATGGATAGTTTAATTGCTCTCTGCTTGCTGTTGAGTCGATGAGGCTTCTTCGATTGCTCCACTTGCTCGACTGAGAAAATAAGCAAGCGGCCGAGGTGATGACTTGATTCGATTTTTCTTTCCTCTCCTTTTGATCCAGTTTCGATAGTTTGAGAAAGCGCCGACGAAGTGGTCGTTGATCGTAAATTTCGTCACGGAAATTATAAGGTTTTATTTTACGGGATTCGTTATAGTTTCATTGTTTGTCAGTTTTTGCACGTAATGATGTTTTAAGATAACGCAATATGTTTAGTTGGCAGATATAAACGTCGAACTTTGCAGAACGGTTATTTTAAACGTGCCTAGATCAACTCTTTCAAACTTGAGGCTAAGTTTTTGCTATATTTGGACTTGTAGTATTATTAGCATAGTACTGTCGCATTAAATATTAATAGTCGTTGCTATTAAAATTGACATTAAAGGATTTGGAAATAAATCCATAACAAGTGAAACTATCTATAAGATATCTTGATTGATGAAAGTTTGTTGCCTTTTAAACGACTTTTAATTATCGCGTATACTTTATAAAGACAACATTGGCAAAGTATAAAATTAACATAAACTCATGTTTCCACAACTTTTGTGGTTAACAATAGTACAAATGCGTTATTGAAGAACAATCCGAATACACGATGTTTGTTCGTCTCTGTGAGAAAGTACATAATCAAAGCAGTTGCAGTTGTATACTGCGAGTAAATATAATGACACTGTTCATTAGTTATAAAAATGTTTGCTTAAAATGTCTGCCACTTTCACGAAATGTCTCGTGGAATTTTTGCTCCGTTTCCACACAAGCCAATAGTCGAGCACGCGTTGTTGACATCGTCGGCAAGCAATTCTCGCAGTCGCTCTTTCCCTACTCTTGCGGTCAATTTTTTTCCGTTCCTTCAGCTCTCCCTCATTTCCCGCTGAAAATTCGCGTTTTCGCAGTTTCCAGCCAGCCTCACGTCGCGATCATTAGTGTTGCGCTCTCGTCGTTTTCTCGCTTTGGGAGGGACGCACGATGACAATTACGCCGAGGGAGTCTCCCGTCGTCCCTTTCTCTCACTCTCTCGGCAGTTCCGTACAATTAAAACGCCGTTATTGAGCGTCGTAATAAGGTGCAACAGTGTGTAACGGGCCCGCTGAAATATAAGAATGTCGGGTGCTGAGTTATGTTCATTGCGCATCAGGCAAGTTTGTCGAAAGAGCGGCGATGAGGAGTGAGCGCACCGACAAGATTATGATGTTTATAATGAGTTGCGTAAATTACTTACGTTGAATTATTCATTGTACGATTTATTTATTTTTGCATCAAATTTTTTTTCAGAAAGTGATAATATTATCGTTTAACGAAATTATCTAAAACTTGCTGTCAGAATTTGACTAAAACATATTCATTGAAATCAGTTAAGGAAATTTACAATTTAAAAGATTCATAGAATTATTTAAAACTTTAACGTTTTTTATAATACATCATGCAATAAAAGAGTACATCGACCATCGAAAATAATATAAACTTCACTCCGGTGTAGCATGTAGACCTTTTTTCTATATACTCAATTGTAGTATTTGTTTTCTTAACATGTATTTAAGTTAGAACGTTGTACTTATTATATAAATCAATGAAATCAATAAAAAAAATGTTGAAAGTTGAAATCGAATCTAAGCTTGTCGCTTATGATCTGCGCACCTTTTATATCGTTTAAGCCACGGAGGTTTCTAAGACTTTGAGTATTTATTTTAAACTTAAAAAGAACTCTAAAATTAACTGTTCCGCGTAAACTCGCAATTTTTAATATATAATACTGTCAAATATTAAGTGCTAACTCTTAATTTCGAGTTTATACGCTGAATTTTGAGAGTATATACTAAAAAATGCGTTTGTACACCCACGGTAGATCCTTAACTCTGAACAATTAAGAGGTTTCTCTGTATGGGCCCACAGTACAGTCAAATATTTTATTTCCATTGTCATCATAATAACCACTTTATTATCTGCAAAGCGGAATAAAAGTGGATCCTGATTCTCTTTTTTAAATTAACAGTAATAAAGAAAATCAGTAAAAATGAAGTATTTTATTCCTGAAATTTGCGGGAACAAAGTATCTTTGCCTTATGTTAGACATTTATTATGAATTTGGTTACTAGCCTTTAAATGCGCCCTTTTAAAGTTCCCAAACTAGTGTCTGGTATCATGTATTATCTCTATACAAAGTTCATATCACAGGTCGAGCCGATATATCGGTTTCTGGTCCTCTAGAGGTTAAAATTTCATGACACACGCCATTATAATAATATCACACACGATAAGAGTGAAATTCGTAAAACCGCTTTCCGTACCTCACCTTCTCAGCAATTTTTCCAATTACACCTGCAAACCATCAGTATTATTAATAGCAATCGTGCGAAATTTTCCACGTGCAGCACTCGGCAGGGTATTCATTACTCGAAAAATGGGCAGCGCAGCAATTCCCGCAGGCGCTTATCCGCGCAAAATCTGATCAATGAAAACATTAGGAAAGCGAGCGCGGTGGGCTATATTACATATACTACTCTGCTCTCCAGTTAGCTTCTCGCGCAGTCGGCGTTTATCGAATCGCGAGCAGAGAGAGAGAGAGAAAGAGAGAGAGAGAGAGAGAGAGAGAGAGAGAGAGAGAGAGAAGTAGGCGATACAGAGAAAGGCCGGGCGGTGGCGAGAGCGAAAAACGGACAGTTCTCGAGATGTCCCTTTCACTATCGCGGAGCTCGCGTGCGAAGGCGACCTGCTGCCGGCCGCGCTGGTGCGCCAAGCGCACGTGTTGTTTACGCCCGGTGGCTGTGTGGCTTTGTACTTTCTGCTCTATCATATTATACTGCCTCGAATAAATCGATTTGTTTGTATTTAGCTCGAGGCAACGTGCGTTGTGGAATTTCAGATGTATCTGGGGATTTTATCATTTTTCATGTTAGTTTTAGTAATTTTGTTGAACAAATGTTAAATTGTAATATTACTATATATTACTTTAAGTTTTTCATTTTAAATAAAAATTAACTGCCTTGCTTATATCTGTATCTTTCGTGGGAATGAAAGTTGGCAAGAATTTTCAGTAAAAATGTTAAAATAGGAGTTTGCTAAAATATTGTACTGTAGTATTTATGCCTTTGCAACTTAAAATTTTCGCCTCTTACCGTGCATACCTTAAACTCTGCGTTGCTTACGTAGGTTCACCAAACAAATCATATTTACATCATCGGGACAAAAACATGATAATGCCTCAGCATCCTAAAAATCATAAACCATGAACGAATTTTTAGAAAATTATATCCACTTTTCAATACGACACGCAATGTTTAGGGATGCTATAGTTTAGTCTTAACATTAATCTCTCAATTTATAACAACAAAAAGTATAATCCTGTTTTTCAGTATTTTTAAATTACTCATGGAGAAAGTCCACATTACTTCCAAGATACTTGAGTTATTTTGGGCGTTGGCTGTCTTTTTTTTTCACTAAAACTGCAAGAATATGTCCGAAGTTTTTTGCATTTACACAACTCAGTCCTTCAAACCATCAATAATACTTTGAAAAATAAAAATGTAAAATGCCCCCGGCAGCAATGTGCAGTAAACTAAAGAAAACTTTGTCTATAATATTTAGAGAATCGAAAGCCACTTTACTAGCTAAGAAAAAACTTGCAGGTCTAGTTAAAAAAAGATAAAAATTGCTCTGCTTTGTAGATATAATTGATGTCGCTGACGCAATCGGTTGAAATAGTTACAAAACAATTCCCAGTGATATTACTGAAAAATATATTAGTTATATTAATATCAAAACCTGTTATGCTAATTTTCTGCCAAACATATCCGTGCACTATAGAAAAGCACAAGTGTAATTATATTTATCAAATTGTAAATTATAACACACTTCATTAGAATCGAAAACTTATCCAGTAATGAACTAGGTATATTTATAAGAATTGGAATAACTAATTGTAAACAAAAACTATTTCTATTTACATCAATTGGGTTTCAATTGCCAAAACAAATTCATTTATCTTAAAAAAATCAGAAATATTTTTGGCAATGTTTTTTGTGTTGTTGTAAAACAGTATAAAAGTAATATATGGGAATGTACTCTTTCTATTACAGGATGTCAATTTTACCCTATCGGAGAGTACCTGAAGTTTGTGAGGGTGGCGGAGGACCTACCTGTCGGATCGGACATTCTCACCCTCGAAGTCCATCCAAGAAGCCACCTGACAATTATGTCCGTAGATAAAGTAAGATAACAATTAAAAATTTAGAAAAAATTTCGAGAAAGTTTTCGGTCTTTATCACATGAACGTCGTATAACGTATAATTTCCAAATTAATAATCAGAAAATTGAGATACAAGGTAGAATCCGGCAGCGCAAAAAGGCAGCGTCGCCGACAAGCATGTAATTAACGAAGTATCACGTTTTCCAGGAAGAAGACGTAAAACACTTCGCCTACAGGGACTTAAACAAAACCCACGTGGCGATAGTATTAGCGCAGTCATTGGAGGAGCTGGTAGACGCCGACGCACCGCGCAATTTGCTTAAGTTCCGGCTGGGCTGCGACTACTCGGACGGTACCAATTCTCTCGTAAGTACAGCTCGTATAATTTTTAGCTCCACTTTTTCCCTTTCCCGATATAGATATATATATATATACACACACACACACACACACACACACACACACACACACACACACACACACACACACA
>JAYJLV010066709.1:0-16397 GCA_036873485.1 Torymus texanus
TACTATACAAAAAGTTTCAAATTTTATGGTTAAAAAATCATGAAAATTGCAGATTTATGAAAAAATTCAAAATTTTCCAATTTTCAATTGATTCTAACTTTTAGACAACTTAATATTTTGATCTAAAATTTTATATTTGTGTTTTGGGACTAATTTGGAACTAGAAAAAATCATTTTCAATAATTTAAAAATTTTGACTGGTCACAGTTGACATGAAGTTACATATATATATATATATATCTATATACACACACACACACACACACGATGTGAATTGCTAGCCCGTTGATGAATTAATTTGTTTGGGCTTCTCTGCAGTGCGAAAACGTTGTTTGCCAGGCGTGTATATATGTGGATGCTTCTTCAGACGTGATAATTTGAGGATGCGGGATTTCGGTTGTAGCAATTATGATGTTGTTAATACAATAAAATGAAACGTATAAATTTTCTATAAATATATTTTAAATTAGAATTCTGAAGCCAAAGGTGAAAAATAATGCAGTATTTTATGGAAAGTTTATTGGAATTCTGAGAATTGAGAGGTATAGCTTTTGTACGTGGTATGTAGACAATATTTCAGCATATATTCCTTGATGTAAAATAGAATAATAGACGAATGAATTTCGATTACGGTATAAAATTAACCGGAACGGTTTTTTCTTAAAATTTTATTGTAATCATTACTAACACAGTCAACCTAATATAATTATATCTGCAGTAAGTGAACAATTTAATTTAAATATAGCGCAGGAAATGTACTGATTTTTAAATCGCATTATTTTCTAACTTTTTTTTAGATTAATAAAGATTCTAAAAGTCATTTTATTTTAAATTAACCTTGTAAGTATATTATATTTCTTCACGTTCACATGCAAAAAAAATTTCCAACTTCATCCCACCTCACATCTGAAAAATACCCAACTCACTCTATATATCCTTTGCAAAATATCAAAATTTCAATCCACACATGCTTTTTACTCTACCACCTTTACTAGCAGGTCGAAAAACATCCGTAATTCCCAAAAACCCACATCCCCTATCCGATTTTTCTCACCCACCTTTCTTCCTCATCTCGCGTTATTACTCTTTCTCTCTCTTTCTCTCTGTACTATCTACATACCTCCTGGCGCCGTCACCTCTTCCCTCACACCCTCGTCGTCTGTTTCTCCTCCACCTCCACCTCTTGCGTCTCGGCTCACCCCCGGGGAGAGACAGATACTACACGGGACGCGCGCGCGCGGATGCGCAAACTCGTAGCGCCGCGCCGCGCCGCCAGAGTATAGTAGGCTTGTGCACGAAGAGAGCCAAGCTCAGCGCGCGCGCGTTCAGAACGCGTCCAGCCGCGTCGCTGCGCAGAGCTACCACCCACGCGAGTGCAAGAACCATTGCTATATATATTATTGATATAGATATATGATATCGGTGGAAAGTCAGTGCTGTGTGTATATTATATAGATGTAGAAAGGAAAGAGAAGGGAGGCAGCGACATTTTCGCGAGGTATATACATACCAGTAGTGCGCGAATAAGAGAAGAACGATAAGGAGAGGAGAAAGAAAGAAAGAAAAGGGTGAACGAGAGAGCAAAAAAAGAGAAAGAGAGAGAAAGAGAGAGAGAGAGAGAAAGACAGTTTAAGGAGAAAGGGAAGAGAGAAGGAAAAGAGAGATGTCGTTCTTCAGAGGCCTGTGGAGGAGTAACTCCAAGCACAAAAGTAAGTTGTGTATGCGCTATACGGTAAAGTAGTGATGTTTTTGAACGGAGGGATGAACGAGTGCGTGTTTGCCGGTTCCAGTTGTAAAATACCATTGGAAAACGTACGAGTGATGCTTTGATCGAAAGACGGAACACGTTGTTGTTGTTGTTGTTGATGTTGTTGTTGTTGTTGATGTTGTTGTTTGAAGCCTGTTGTTTCAAAGGGATAGCGCTGATTCCACGAGGTCTGCTACGTCGATCGGTCGATATATATAGGTTTTAACGGAATTTCCACGGGGGTTTTAGCTCTTTTAAATTGAATTTCCGAGTTGTACAAACGTACGTTGTGTAAATATCCAGAGTCGTTTTTGTTTTGAATAATTATATTTTTTCGTGTCACGGTGCAAGAATGGTTTTAATTTCATTTGAATGTCACTGTTTACCAAACTGGTGGTGAAAATACGTTCTTTGCTAGGTAAATATATTTTTTAAAGTTATTCGAGATTTTTTTTAAATATTAACGTTTGTTTTATATTGGCTAAATGATTAACTAGAGAAAGTACAAACAAAAGCATTTTTTTTTGTATAAAATGTTTGTTTACACGGTTTACTTTTGTTTGATAGAATTTTGATTTCAATTCAATTTTGAACACAATCATAAACATTGCTATTAATGTTGGAATTGTCATACTTTTCAATACAATATCTTCTACAATAGATTTATTTATCCATTCAGATCTATCAACAATATTAAATACCTTTTTTTCCACCTTCAGCTCTGATTTCGATTGGGAACTCGTGTTACGCTAAAAGGCAAAAAGTTTATATGAAAATATCATCGTTCCAAAGCTTACAAGCTCGCGTTCTCGCTCTGCGTATATAGTTTTTGTTGTTTCAGGCCCTCCGTATGCGAGCGTAACGCGCGAACTAAGTTCGAAACGGCGCGTTGCCGCCGTCGCTGTGCGATGACTATAACACTGCTCTGTTCTCGTGTGCAATCTCACCCTACCGCTAGAATGTTTATTCAAAGGCGACTCTGCCTACGGCAATAATTTCTCTGGTTATCTTGTTTACTTTGGAACTTCCCTGCCGCCGGCGTTGCGTCTGTATGCGCGTCAGGGTTGGAAGGATGCAAAAAAAAATTGAAATCGTTCGTGGAACTGTTGGAAATGACTTTAGTACGAGATGAATGTAGAATTATTAAATCCGTTGTCGTGGTACTGAAAGGTACGTAGTTTTGATGGAATTAGGACAATAAAAGGTAATAGAAATGGTAAGGTTTTTATACAATTTAATTGCTACTTTTGTTGCCTGAGAGGGTTGAAGGTTAGAGGATAGAGGATGTAATGTTTTTAATTCGCAACATTTTTTAATTCAGCAGGTTCGAGAGAGACAGGGTTAAATTGTCTACGTATTATTTATGTTCACTTGTCAACGTCTATTAAATGTTAAAATTATGCATTGTTCTTGAGGTCATTACGAGCAACGAATGATAATAATAACTGTACCAAATTAAAAAAAATCAATTCCAGTAATGAAAATTTCGATTTGAAATAACCTATAATTTACTTCAATATCGGCACAAGTAATCACATTGCTTCTGTACATCCCAACTGAAAAGCCTTAAAAACGTATACCATATTTCCTCTACCCCGAGAATTTATCAAGTCGATACCCGGCAAAAAGAACGTCAGCGAAATTGTGAAATTTAAAGTCCCTTGAAATTCGCCAACGTTAATTGAGTATATACTCATGGTGTCCCTGTTTTGTCGCGCGCGACTTTTCGCGCACTCTCGCGTCGCTAAAAGGTAGAGCGAAGAACAAAAGTGCCACAGGCGCGCCAAGTGCTTACCCATATACGTGCACGCTATATACGAAGAGAAAGAGAAAACGGGGGGATTCCCCTTCCCGTATAAAATGGAAATTACGTTACTGAAACTTTCCAGTTGCGTAATATACGTTTTACGGCGCGGCAAGAGATTTATGAAATTAGCTCGAGAACTGTGCAGAGGCAGAAAGAAAGGGATGGGAAAAGGGTTTGCCTCTTCTTTTGGTAATTTTCCGATTAATTGTGCGTCCGGATTAATTATTCGACGCGGACAGGGGGAAAATTTAAATACGCTTGCCAAGTGACTGATGGAATCTGGTGCAGCGTTGCTTTTAATTTGTACGATATAATGATTGTTTTTAGTTGTGTATTTATATGTGAACTGTATGTTCAAAATTAACTATGTCATGAAAATTCCTAAATAATAGATTCATAATTGGGATAATTGGAAGTATCGAATAATAAATAAGAATATTAATTGCTTGCAAGAGTAATATTTTGAAAATCATATTGAATATTTCAGTTTAGAAAATTGATTAAATTTAACGAAATTGTATATATAATATTTATATACCGTAAAATTTTTACTTCTAATTACAGTATTTATGATAATTTAATGAGTAATGTACACATAAGCATCATGTATTTGTAATACAAGCTTTAAAATAATTTTATAAGTTTTCAAATATTGAAAATATTAAATTATTCATGACGATCAATTAATTACTCAAATAATTTTACTCGAAATAACTTTAGTAACCCGATATATTGATGGTTAAAAATAATTTCGTATAATAAATATCGGATAACGTATTATTCGTATATATACTCTTCAGTGTGAAATTTCTTAAATTTTCCTTAATCGTTATTTGAAAATGAAGTACGTAAAACTGTACGAATAATATGTTTTAAACAAAAGTCTCTCCTTAAAGCTCATTATCTTACTTGAACCTCTTGCAGTCGCCAAGATACGTCAACCCCTTGGTTTTCAGCGCCGCGGTTCCATTGTCAAAGGATTTAAAGTCAATTTGTGACTAAAATAAGCTGGGATTGGGTACGGTACAATACTTCTTAGTCGACTTTATGAAACTAATAAAAAATATTGATGATAAGTACGCTATTTAAGGTAGAATTTTATTGCTAATGTTTATCAAATAAACTTGAATGTTAAAAGTTATAGTAAGCCGTATTAAAGTTACAGTAGTGGACTAATATTGAATTAATACATGAAAATAGAAAATTCATTATAAATCACGATTTACCAATAATGAATTTAGATAGAATCATTATTCAGTATGTAACATATTATAATTTTGCAATATAAATTTAATTGGAAAATCTTCAACATCACCTAAATTTTCAGTACATTGTTAAGGCAGGTTGTTGTAATATTAGATTACCAAAACCACAACATGCAGGTACCTGATAATCTATTATTCGAGTATTCTGGAAAACACCGGGGGATGGTTATATGAATACTTATTGACTTCGAAATATAGCTAAACCTCATTATAGCTGTTTGATGGAGTAAAGTAAAGGCTTCATTTTGTAAAAATTGATTGGATTATTGGATTACTTTCTGCAAACTCGCCGAGATCAATTTCGTGCCGTGAGAAAATTTAAAAGAGAAAGCCGAAGCCCGAGTAAATGTAAACTTGCCTTTCCTCGAAGACGAAGCTTATTATAGCGTACGATGCACTTTGATTAGTTTAAAGTCAAACTCGTGACATATAATTAAGTTGCTAATGACATCGTTTCGTTGACGAGGCAAATTAAAGATTTGTTGTCAGTCAATACACGTCGACTGTCGTCTTTGAATTCGAAAGCACCAGAAACCCAATTACTCGGATCTTCTGCCCACTTAGATGTAACAAGCAATAGTGAACGTTGGGATGTGATTCTTTTACCTTATATATTTCAATTGCTTAATTTAAAAATATATTCTACATTTATTTTCTCTTACAAATAATGCTTCGCTTGAACTTGTTTTTTACTCAGATAAAGTAAGAGTAACAAATATAACTCTAATTTGTAAAAATGCTAACTTGTTAATAAATTGTTAACAAATTATAATCAAAAGGGTAACTAAGTTTGTTACAATATAAACATTATAAAAAATGCTATGTTATACAATCTACGTAACAAAATTGAACACGATTTTCCGAAAAACAAATGAATCTAATAGTTTCGCATGGATTTTTCAAACTGCCATTTTTCAAAAAAATAAAATGTTGAAAAATGAAAAATATTTATTCTGTTGCGGTATTTGTTTGTTTGTTGAAGTTATTTTTTCAACGAGAATAGCTGAATTCCCAATATATTTTATTTTTCCGGAAAAAAAAACACATCTTTTGCAATCGTACAGTACATAAACTAAAATTACGGTTCTCTATACGATATTCTCTCAAAAATTCCTATATACACACATTTTACACATTCAACCACATTCGAAAAACTTATTCCATACTTATCCATTTAAATTTTCTTCCGAAATCGCGTCACTCTAAATCCGCCCACTACGATCGGCCACCACCCCTTTTGCGCAAATTGAACGTCACGACGTCATTTAACAAGATTGAACTTTTTCATCCACGCTCGTTCTACCTCAAACCGAAAAAAAAATCCTCTCTCACATTCGCTCATCCCTACGAAAAAAACTCTCAACTCCCTCCAAACGCTAAATCCAAGCGCCAAAGTCCATTTCCCTTCCTCCCGCGTAGAAACGCACTCACCAGCCATTGTGTCCCTTCGCTCGTGCGCGATATTGCATTATATATATATATATATATATATATTCGAAAGTCCAGTTCCAAGCGACGCACAAAGGGTTATACCAGATCAGTACCACAATATATGTATTATACACATATACCTACACGTTTTCTCTTTCACCCCCTTATATACCAATGCACAAAGCGCGCCGCATCTTTCGTAATTTTACAACGCCACCACGGGGAACATTTTCCCAGAGTATAGAAGATCACATAATATTCTCATCCCTTGGCGTCGCAATCTGCGCGGGCGCATAAAATCGCCCCTATACATATATATATCTACTACTACTACCATCTCCTCCTCCTCCCGACGGCGCGACGTGACTTAGAGGGACGAGCAGCCGCTACCAGCTTGCCGGCAGGCAGGATATATATATCTGTAGGTATATGTGTGCAAGGGGTGCACAAGCAGGAGGATAGAGTCGGCAGAGAGAGAGAGAGGGAGAGAGATAAGGGTGGCTACGCGAGCGAGCGCGCGAACCGCATTAGAAGTGGCCGCGTACGCAGGTGGTTTCCGCTCTGTCTGCAGCCAACCCTGCGGCGGCTCCTAGTGTGCGCGCACCGAGAGAGGCTTTGTGCACGCTGTGCGATCGTTCCATTGCCAAGTTTTAGCTGCCGTGCGCGTTCTCTCTCTCTCTCTCTCTCTAGTCCGTTTGTTAGTATGTGCCTGTGTGTGTGTGTAAGAGAGAAAGGGATTCGCGTCCCGTTCGACCGGCCGAATCGTGAAGGACTGAATTTTCGGTAATTTCGATTGGGAAGATACGATGTTCGAGATGATAGTATATGTATATGTCTGTGTGTGTGTGTGTACGTACGGGTTTGTTGAAGTTTGACTTGACTTTGAGAATGTTAGTTATACAGTTGTAAAATTGCTTTGGGGATGTATATGTAGCTGGATTCACATGCGGTTTTGTTATACGTAATGTACACGTGCGTAATATACAAGTGATTTCTTGGAGAATTGTTTAAAGCTTTTGCATAGAAATTTCAGGGTGAATTTTAGAATTTCGTATAGCGACGTGATGAAGTATATATAGGATTATGGAGGAGACATTATAGAAGCTGTGCGAGATAACTTTCTTAAAGTTTAAAATTGTTTTTAAAGCGATGAGTGATTTTGATGGGAACAAGTTTTGAACAAATGGAAGTAAATGACGTCGAATAAAAGGATATATAAGGATTTAGGTGGAGGGAACATTTTTTTAAAAAGTTATTTACAACTGGAAAATGGTTGTTCGTATAAAAGAAGTAAAAAGCTTTGATTGTCAGCTTTACTTTCCGTAGAATTCCGAATCTTTTTTTGTTCTTCTCCGTAAAAGTTCTTTGTAGTTTGCGGAAACTACTCTTGTTAGTGAAATAGAACGACTCGCGAACTAAGATAAATTAGTGAAAATTTAAAAGCAATAAAATTTTGTCTTCTTTGCTAGAAATGTTTATAAAAAGAAAAAAAATATAAAGATAGAACGAGGTGGAAAGTTGGTTTCTTTATAAAGAAAAATAAGTCAAAGTCGAAAAACTAAGTTAACCCTTACTTAAATTATTACGTGTGAGTTGTTTTCAAAAGAAACATACCTTATACAATTTCAAGCGATATAATCGCTTTCATTCGCGGTAACAAGCGACACTCTTATAGTGTCCGTGTTACATAGAATTTTATACATCCAATTGTGATGTTTATTTTCCTTTTTCTTGCGACTCTATTCTGGAGAAAAGCAGTGTTTCTTTTTTATAGAATATAATGATCATACTTTATGTTTCTACTACAACGTAAGGCGACGACTTATTATTGTTGAATTTAATAAGATCAAAAAAATATTGTGCAAAGTTATCTTGTCATGATTTATGATGTGTTCAATATCCGACACCATTGTTGATGACATTTTTCAAAAGCACACAAGATCGTTCTATATAAACAAAAATTTATACTCTTCATCGTCTACCACATTACCACTAAAACTATCTTCCCTATATAGCACCGGACATGTTTCATACATCAAAACTTTACTCTATAACGTCAGTTCATCATCGACAACAGTTTTCCTCGAAAAAAAAAAAATCCCATGATATATGGAAATTAGTTTTCAATGAGTCGAAACGTGAATTCGTATCCCGCACGCGATGGCGACTGGTATGATTAATTAATTCGACGCAACGTAACCCTGAATTTGTCCATCTTGACATGTGCGAATATCTACATTTGATGCTGTCCATCCTCCACTGTTGCAATTTCTCATTGCACGCGCACGCGTGCAGG
Organism: Torymus texanus; assembly: GCA_036873485.1. Taxonomy (NCBI): domain Eukaryota; kingdom Metazoa; phylum Arthropoda; class Insecta; order Hymenoptera; family Torymidae; genus Torymus; species Torymus texanus. The sequence continues at coordinate 8,547 of JAYJLV010066709.1, forward strand.
TCACATGCATACAGAGGCGACGCGATTCGATTACTAAATAAGTTTTAATTTGCCGTCGCTTAATGGAAATTCAATTTTAAAATATTCACCGGGCGTTTGATTGATTTACAAATATAGCAGCCGTCAAGGCAATTACGCGCCAAATAACGAATGTGCTTTGAATTGAATTTAATATAGTTTTGCTAGAGTATAAATGTAGGTATATGTATGGATATAAATGACAGATTAAATTATCACAAATACGATGTGTTCGCGCGATAAGTAGTATAAGTACGAGTTTGGTAAGACATACAATGTCAGAGCAAAGATACTCGACTACATTAATTTGAAAAATTAATGCGAGAAATGTCGTTTATAATTTATATACTTATTCTACAACTCCATGTCCTGGAAACAATACTCAGTTTGTTACATTATCCAAAGTCTTCTCCCATCCACTCTGCATATTTTTTCACAACAAGAAAAAAAGTCTGATTCCCGAAAGAATTTCGAATTTCTTCGTTATACACTCGGAACGAACTTTACTCGGCGGATTCTTTGCATTTTCAAAACGCTCGAAATGATCTTTTATTTTATTCATGCATACCCAACTACTTTACAAAAACCTTGCCAATCACTATACACCAACAAACAATCAACCCTTATTTTCTCACCAGCGTTCTTCATCCAATCTTCCTCTGTAGCTCCTAAAAAAACAGCCACTCGAATTTCACACCACCTGCATACTCTCGTCTCTCTCTCTCTATCTCTTCTCCGCGTGTCTCACGTCTACTCGTATACACGACATTCTCCCCCGGGGGGTATTTCCCGCCTCTCGCTCGCACGGCATTTGACGCTTGATTTTGTACGCGCAAGTGCGATACCTGCACAAGTTCTTCGGCTGGCTGTGGCTCCCCGCCGTCAGATCATTGATGTTGCGTATAACAAGCGCGCAAGTGTGGTTTTGGCAAATGAGTGATGGATGAATCGATGTGAGGTGATGGGTGTCATGCTTTTTTTTGTGAGGAAAAGTGAGATAAGTGTCATTTGGTTTAATTGATGGTTGGTTTGTTAACGGTTGTGTGCTTTAATTAATGGTAAATAAATGTTGATAGAGGTCTACAAGTGTTTTTATAATTTTCTGTAAATCAAAAAGTATATAACATATTTTAACGTTGTACATCAAAGGTTAAACAGATTCATGTTCCTCAAACAATATCATTAATAATACGTGAATTTCGCATTAATTCCGCAATAAAATTAATTTTTACCAACGAACGTTTAATTCCATTACTCTCCACATTTGACAAAAAAATTTTCACATTTCAACATGGCAACTACCCACACGATAATAATCATCATACGAACTTTTAAAACGTTTCATCTCTCTCTCTTTTGACATCTGTATAATTACACCGCAATTAAAATACCTCACATTGCCTCTCACTGAAAGCAAAGACACACATCATAAACAGACATACACGCGATCGTGCACATTTACCCGTACATATTTGATCAGCGATAATGTCCGAGACAGATATATATACACGTGCGTACAGCCGCAACATCCGATTATACATCCATTTCCTCCCTCTCTCCTCTTTGCCTCTCCTCGCTCCATAAGCGAAACGCAGTTTAATAACCGCGATACACTTGATTTACGTACACCATTTGCCTTTATCGCGGTAAGAAACATCAGCGGTGTACATGCGAGCGTCGTTTCTCCATCTCTCTATATAGGAATATCGCATGCACAAAAGAAGAACGATACTTTCTGCCCGGGAAATCCTTTCGAGCGTCATTTTCACTACGGCTCCATCGCACTTGAACTTTTAAAGCTCTCCCACCACCACTACTGCCGCCACAGCCACACAAGTTATTATCCCTCTCGTATTTCATTGGGGTTCGTTTCGTCTCTCCTATATATACATATATACACACATACTACAACGTTTCTTTTTATATATATATACACGTGCCAGAGGTATTTCTCGCCAGCAAACTCTTTCCACCTAGGCTCGTAACTTCGAAAGATCGAGGAATTCGTCGCCGTCGTTGGCAGGAAAAAGACTTTCGCTGCGAGTGGGAGAAGGCGCTAATCTCCCCAAGTTTTAATAAAATCGTCAAGACGAGAGAAAGAGAAGAAGAAGAAGAAGAAGAAGGAGAAGAAGAAGGAGAACCGTTGAGAAAAGAACGTCGGAGAATTTAAATATACGAACGACATACCATCGTGGACACTTGTATTTAAGAAGAAGCTTCAGCTTGAAACTCACGCGTATATTAACCTCATTCAGTTCACTGATGTATACATAATACCGTTTAGATGCTCAACTTTGGTACGGTGGTATCGCGGTACTACCGCGAGAGTTGGCAGAGGAAGTAAATATATATAAAAGACGGTAACGAGGTTGTATGTGTGTGTGTGTTTCGGGTGACTGAAATTTTCATTTAATCTTGTTACCACGAGCGCACGTTTTTTTTTTATAATGAAAATGCTATATATAGCTGCTATAGTAGCACTCGCGCGTGTAAACCTGTTAGAGAGTTGGAGGTTGTATCCCCAGTGCGAATTCAGGCGTGCGAACTTTGATATAATCACGAAGTGATTCGTTTAAATATTAATTCACGGATCATTTGCCCCTACGCGCACGTTGTGTGTTAAACAAAAAGAAGTTTTCTTTTTCGGCGATCTGTAGTAGTAGTAGTAGTAGTACTTTTATTCTGTAAAGCACGGCAACACGTTCCAGACATAAAGGCGTACGAAAATTCTCTCTCTTTTTCTCTCTTTCATAGAGAGCGAAGGATGTTTGCAAAAAGTCACACACACACACACATACACATACATATTATATATATATATATATATATATATATATATAAACGGGTAATTCGCGCTCTCGGAAACGTTCAGCAAAGTAATTTCCATAAATTTATCAGTCCAATTTCAGCTAATTAAACTAATTAGTTCATTAAACCGAAAGCTCTTGCTTTCTACCTTTCTCTCCTCTCGCTCGCTCTCTATCCTATAGTAAATAGAATTAGAATCGCCCCAATTGTATCAATAAGCTCGCACACGTATATATACATATATGTATATACGTTTGCCAGCGTACCGCATACAGTGGCTTTCTAACTTCCGCATTAGTTTTTCTTTTTAACTGGAAATAGAATAGCAAACGGTGCGCATTGGTGGGCAAGAGACACACATATACGCGCAAGCTTACACACAGAGTGAAAAGGCTAATGCAGTACGTAACCTCATTTGTGTATCGTTTATACGTATATATACGTATGTATAAGGGAAAGCGTGGAAACGGAAGTGCATGCAAGTTTACTTCTCAATTAACTGTAATTTCGAATCTTTCGGAGAGTATGTTTATATTTATATATATTTCTGGTCGAGGTCGCGGAACGGATTTCTGTACAAACAATGAGCCTCGGTTTATTTCGCAAGTGCAGTTTTGCTGTCCTGACTTATGCATGCATATGGTTATTGATATTTACCAGAGTATATGTGTGTGTGTATGTGTGTCAGCGATATTTTGCTTCGAAGGAAGAAGAGGTTACATGTGCTGTTGTATATGACAAAGTGATTTTACATTTTTAACGGTTCTTAAAATAATATTTGCCTCGCGTCGATATACTACCGTGGTATTTGCAATCAATTATATCCTGGTAAATTGCTTATCAATTATAAATTCGCGCGCGCTTTGATATCTCATATATTTACTTTGAACTCACTGCAATAATAAACTAAAAGTTTGTTTCGTAATATACGTATATATATATATCTACATACAAGAGGTTAAAAAAAAAAACTTTTGCAAAAGTAAATTAAAGTTTCAAAGCGGGTGTTAGCTGTGACTGTGCGCACTCTAAAAAAGTACTCGCGCGTTTTCTTGTTCTAAGAGCAGGAAAAAAAAACACACACACACACACACAAATACATATCTAATATGAAAAATTGTCGTTTCTGGCAGAGAAAAAGTCTCGAGCGAACTATTTGAGAACCAAAGCGCGCGCGTGTCTCTAAATTTCCGGCTTGCACCCATCCCTACGACCGAGCGACACTCTGAATTTTACGACTACTTTTCAAAACTAAGATCGTTATAACTTTAATCATCCTCCTCTGTATGGAAAATACTTTATATAAGAGCGAAAAACTTATCCAAACGACGCTCACACTTTTCCTTACTCATCAATCACCGTATACGTATATATAATGACATTAAAAACGATATTCTATCATCACCTTCCTCTCTTTGTCACATCCACACGTATACATTTCTGAAATCTCATTACAGCCGTATATTCTTTAATAAAGAAAAAAAAACATGGTAGAGACAGACAGACGGACGGTATAACTTCGCGCGACAATTTGTCGTCCCATAAACGTGCGCGTTTCTCCAGCCATCTGTGCTCTTGCATTCGCCTCCGGCACAGCGCGTTCGTGACACCTGGTACCTTTGGCCGGCCTCCAAGATAACAAGGTGGCGGCAGTCGGCCCCGTCACTTTTTACGATTTCCATAAATCGATGGCAAGAGATAGAGAGAGAGAGAGAAAGGTGAAAAACGCGCATATAGAAAGACCAGTAGCAGTAGCTACGACGAGAGCCCTTAATGAATACCAAGTCGATGGCTGGGGAGATTCTTTATGTCGCTACCGAACGCTCGTTTCGGAGAGGACGAGGGAGAGAAGGTTGCGATGGAAGTGGCAATGGGTTGCTACTATACTGCTGCTGATTCTGTGGAGCTTGATACTAGAGTGGATAGAGTCGGAATGGAAGTGTGTGCGTGTGACCGAGGTGGATTCTTCTTTTTTTTATTTTTTTATTTTTAGGGCGAGAATATGGTGAGAGAAAGTGATTGTCTTTCTTTTTTTTTAAATTTAAGTTCTTGTAAATGGATTCGCTATAAATATTACAAGCTGTAAATTATTACAGCTTTGTTATTATTACTGTCGTGAATATAACGTAGAGTGTATATGCGGATATATTTTTTAGATGTTTATTTAATGGAATATAATAGGTTTTATTATTGAATGATTCCTGTTAGCAGTATTGTTATATCAAAAATGCAGCTATGATGTTAAAGGTGTAGATATCCGTTACGTTAATAATTAATGAAAACATAACCATTGTTGTCATTGATTATTAAATTTCTAACGAACGAACGAACGAACGAACGCCTGCGGCATACTTTTTTTCCCATCAATAATTCCGTTTCTGCAATATTGGAAATATTAATAACCGTGAGAAATAATCTAATATCGGATGCACACATATATAATACGTATATATTATAGCATTCGTTGTTTATCAATTACTATATATATATAATTGAATTAAGGTTTAATTAAACCGAAATTCACTAAATATATTTTTTATAATAATAGCTCTAAACGTTCACAGATATAATACGCTGATTTGATCACATGATACGTATATATATATAGAACATGATATTAATATGATTTTCATGTACAAATACGAGAATATGGAGCGAAAACTGATTTGCCGATCAACATTAAATTCATCATTCGATCTCTATAAACCACGTTAAAGAGACCTTATTAGTTATTAATTAATTCTCATCATTGTATCCCTGATCTCATCTCCTATATCAACCTCCACATCCCAAATACAACAGCGTTTATTCCCTCTCACGTATATTTATATATACATATATATTTCTCCATCAATTTCCACGTTACTTATAAACTTTCAAGGAACCCCGATCCCTCGCAAAACTAATCTCCTGACACAAATCGCTCTTACGTTTGCTATATATACCAAGAAACCTGCACACCCATATACCTCTGACCTATAATAATTTAAACGACCCAAGCGACTTGATATTTATTAACCAAACAGATTAGGTAAGGAGTAGAAGGACGTTAAAAGGCTACATCCGCGCGTAAGCTTTTGCGTTATGCATTTCAAAACGACTGCTACTGCTGCTGCTGTTGCTACTGCTGCGTATGCGATATAGTATAAGGTACAGCGTATACCCGCTTGTACTTGCACTCGCGCGAGATTTTCTGCGCTCTCTCTCTTGGTATAAATAAAACATGAGTCGACTTTATTTTCAATTATCCTTGCAGTATGTTCCATGCTCACCACGCGCGAGAGCTGCATTTTATCAAATTTATTCATAAACAGAATTCACTTAGACTCGAATTCAAATTAGCGTTACAGAGATGCACGCTTGCCTCTATACATTCCTTATGTATTACGGTCGTTGCGATCGAGTACCTTGCATTCGAGCTATATATATATATACTATTTATAAGAATTTCTACGTTGTATACGGTAAAATTCAACCGTAGGTGGACGAAGAGGTCAAGATTTTGTGAATATTGCAAAATGCGAAGAATGTAGTCTCGCGTTTATAATATATAATATATAACGTTTGCTTTAACAAGGAGAGAATTTTCACATAACGTGAGCGCGCGTATACTCTACTCTCATTAATATGCGCAGCCGTGGATTTGCGTTCCTTTTACAGCGCTATAATTCTAAATATTTTAAATGCTATGTAAATCCGCGCGTCCGCGTAATTTTATTACAAACAAAATGAGCTTTAGCAGACCCAAATCTGATTATGTATGTTCTTGAAATCTCGCGTTATACTTTGTACCTTGCTCCGCGTACGTGCGTGTGTGTGAAAGAGAGCAAAAATCCAGCTTACGCGGCGGCTAATCTAAGTTTTAGTTTTGTAATTTATTCAGTAGTGAAAGATTTTTTTTAGTAATACAGTGCTACTGAGGATCGTAGATTTGTATAACTTTTATAAAGTGTTATATGAGATTACGAGGCTGGTTATATTTATAAAGAGTTATTATAATATTCTATTAATAAATAATTCGCATACTCTGTTGATATATACACGTTTACATATAGCATATTACGATTAAAATTCTATTACATATTATGTATTTAATATCCTATAGATTAAAGTATTTATATTTTAATCTTTTTTCCAATACATATTATCATTCTGATTTCCGTTTTAACGTATAAGAGTTAAACATTAAATGAAAAAGAAAAGTTCAATTATCAAGAGATCCAACATTTATTCATCTTAAAAATGTGTCCTTCGAGCAGTCAGTAAGTAACCCACGAGACACTTTTCCAATGAACTACGACGATAAAAAAAATACACTTCCAAAGTGTATATATATATATATATATATATTTACTGCACCAGCTGGCCATATATCTTGGAGGGGTCTGCAATGCCAGGGCATCAGTACTAGATGCCACAGCGGTGCAACCTTTTTTTGCTCACCTCTTCCTTCTACTCTCTGGAAAATCTCAAGTCGCGCACTTACCCCGAACCCTTAATCACTCGAACGGCGGCGAGTGAATTCCACGAGCCGCAAAGCCCATACGACGTGGACCACAGCCAATGAACTCTCTCTCTCTCTCTCTGTACACTTTTCTTCGATTTATTGCCCAATATTCCTTGCCCCTCTCTTCTCTATATACTATTACTTTACTTTATATACGTATATAGGTGTGTGTGTATATATATATATATATATATATATATATATAGACTTCGGTACGTACACGTGAGAGCTTTGTTATTACCATTTCGAAGGTATCCACGAAATTTTGCTCGATATGACTATAGCAGCTCGGACCAGCCGAGCGTGTAATTCGTACGCGGGTAGGTAGTGGCGGCGGCATTGGGCACTTGCGGCTTCATTAACGATTTACGACTGTACTATACAGCTTTTGCCTTTGAACGCTGCTCGGTATATGTATATGTGCGTGAGAGAGATTTTCGTGAAAATGCGCAGGATGACGGGGAAAAAGGAGTGGATTTTTGAAAGCACACAGAGGAAGCTTATAAAGCACATATATA
>JAYJLV010066720.1:0-16396 GCA_036873485.1 Torymus texanus
AGTATTAAATTCTCCTGATATTAATATAAATAATCCGTTTTCTTATGGTGAATATCTCATATGTCTTAATAGTTAAGTAATATGTCTCAATAGTTAAGGAACCATGACTTTAATATAAGAAACAATGTTAAACGAGTGATTTCTTAATTGTTAATGAATTTCTTTAACTATTAAGAAATATTCCTTTGTCCATATCCAAATGTCGATTCGTTAATAGTGACATTCCCCTAATATAAAGATTTCTTTTTCTCTATGTATAGTATCACGTTAGTTTCTAATTCTTTAAGAAATCGTATCGATGTCAAATCAAAACAATCACTATATATACTCACACTTCTTATCGATATTTCACAGAGTTGCAGTAGCATTGAATACATATGCATACTGTCGCGAAGGTTTCCGTTACCGTTTATATAGAAGACAAAAGCGACCGTCGACTCAGCAAACGCACTCCTCGTCATGGCGCCGCACAGCGACGTTATAGCTCGCATCAGACAAACTATATATATATATATGCGCACATATAAAACCGGGCCCAGAGACAGAGACAGAGAAAGAGAAAAAGAGAGAGAGTGGAAGAGCAGAGGAAGGGGAGAAGATAATAACCGAGAGCAAGAGGAGACACGCGTCGGAAAAAACCGCGCAGCCGCAACGCCAAAGGAACGAGCCTCGGCACTATAATCCATTAACACCCACGCGCGCACGCGCATCGCCTGGAGTGCTACAGTCGAGCTATAGCGATGCGAAGGTGGGGTATAACATGCGCTTGCGGCACGAGATAATGAAGACACGGATAACTCGTCGTAGTCACCCTAAAAGCTCGACGAGCGTTATATATATTCTTGCCGGTTGCTTGTTTCGAGGTATGTTATAAGAGAAAAGGGGTTTTTTGCACGCGAACGCGGTGACATATATAGAGGCAGCGATATGTGTGAGAATTGATTTATCCAGATTTTAGCCAGTGCAATGGCGTCATAAAATGTAATAACACACACACACGTGTGAAGAGGCGCGGTGAAACGAAATTCGATGGATTCCAAAATTACACATGTCCATCGTTGTATAACCCAATCGAGAAAGAATTTCTCAAGCAGAAAATTTAATAACACCGAGACCACGTGCGTATATTAATCCCTCTGAGCTTTCAAGCAACAGAGCGGCACGTGAGAGTATAAAACACTTGTGAAACCAGGTCGGAGGCCAGGCATCATATGTATATACAGGAGAGCAAGAAAAAAGAGGTCCCACGCATATATACACATACGCTGCATCAGAGCTCGCAGTCGCGGATTACACACGTGCGCAAGAATGCGGCGAAATAACAGAGGACGAGACGCGTCTGTGCGCGTATATAATGCGTAATCGCATGTAATTGCAAAGGGCCGCGACGTCGTCTGCTTATATATAGATATACGTGTAATGTATAAAGGCGTATATACTGCACTTTTGCTCCGTTGTCTGCGTGCGCTAATTTGCATACGAGCAGAGTCGTCCCCCCCTTGACACTGCACGCATTGCGTTTTATCTTGGACTGTGTATCTCTGCCGCGCGTATTCTCATGAATGACAAAATTAAAATACAATTAAGGTCACGAACGCGTATGTTCCGTAAATTCGCTTGAGGAATTGTTATATATACATATGAACGTGAGTTTGAACATTTCTCTCGAGGGCAGTTGTAGGTATGTAAAAAAAGTCCATTGCTACTCACGTTTTAGTGAATTGAATTATGCTGTGTTGGGCGAATTTTGTAGAATTATGGGGACGAAAATTACGGTGCAATGGGTTTTCGAGTACTATACTGCGTATGTATATATAAATAAGTGAAATTAGCATAATACCGAGCGGTGAATTACGGCACTTTTTGTCGGTGCGATCTTATCCCTGACGTTTCCGCGAGCTCCTTTGACCCCACCGTGCAGTTGAGTGTCGTGTCGGTCGGGTGGACCGTGCGCATGGTCTATAATGCGACACTCTGGCCTTAATTCGGAGCAGCTTAAAACATGCGCGAAGGCATGTGTGTACATGAGTAATTTTACAGAAATGATCAAATAATGGGTACAGAAATAAAAAAAAATTAGATGGTAAGGGCCGGACGTCTATATGAAATTTTCTTTTTTGTTCCTTATAGATTATTTTGAATGTACAAAAAATTAGGAATAACATGATTGATTTGTGGCAAGCTTTTTTGTGAACGAGAATTTTCTTTTTCAATACTGTAAAATAATCTAATTAGTACGTAGATCATGTTGAGATGAAGGGAGTTGCATATACTATTGAATGAGAGAAATTAAAAATAGAGAACGCGAGCTTTCATTTGCTTTTCGCTGGATGGAAAATGGTGATTTTTTCGAAAGTTACAAGAGTTCGAAGGTGAACAGAAAATACACAAAATACTGTGAGCATGTAAAGAAGCAGACTTTTGCCATATTTTTTTTAAGGTATTGGCAAAAACTAGTGTATTTTATATTTACCTTCAAATTCACGTACCTTTTGAAGAAACCAACAATTTTTTATTGGATGAAATGCAAATGAAATCTCATATTTTCTCGTTTGCTTTTGTTTTCTTTAACATACGATTTATGTTTGAAGAGGGATCTTTTTTTTTTTAAATACAATTTCTGTTGGCAAAAAACTTTGCTACCAGATTCGTCGAGTTTACGATTTTTTCTACACTTCAGAATGGTCGAAAAATAAAAAAAACAGATCTAGTCGGTGTACTTCAAAACTAAAAATTTTTTATAGTTATTTTTTGTACCAATAAATTTTTAAATAATTTTTACAGACACACTCGTATATACACACTTCTGAACCGCTTTTTCACCGCGATATCACGCTCTTCCATTGCCGGGAATTCATATTTCAGCCGTGCCATATATATATATATTTTTTTTTGCAGCCTCTCTCACTTTATCGCTCGAGAAATTGCAGAGCGCACGGCGCGTATATGGAGAGCAATAATTTGCTTCTCGACTTTAAAATTCACGAATTAAAGGGACGGGTATGTTATTTGAATGATTGCCGGTACCGTTTGCACACGTATGTATATGGGAGATTGAACTGAATAAACAACAGAGCGGAAGAAAAACAACTGATACCTTGACAAATGTTTTTTTCCTCCTCTGATAGTCTGTAATCGAGCGCTCAAATATTGATAGATATTGAAGCGATTCTTCGGTAGCTTCATTTCGCGATTATTAAAACTTTATACCCACGGGAAAAGCGCACGGCACGCGATTATTAAAACTCTGAAAGCACAGAGCTCGGATTTACTGTTCGCGATCCGTGAACATCAGTTTTAATGGTCGCAATGATCCTCGGAACAGCGTTGCAACTCATTTCTCAAAAATGAGATCGGATGACATCCATAGAAAAACGCACATTGCCGCACTGATTTCAAAGTCATCGGCCATTAGCGCGAACTATGCATATATACAAAGAACTGTGAGCGTTAGAAAAGTCGGCACCTTTGTACATCACAGTGGCACTTTCCCCTGGTAGCAAATTACGCGCTCGCACTCGCATTATATATATATATATATATATATATATATATATACACATATATATATATATATAAATAAATAACTAACGCTTCAGAGGTGCAGCATAGCATCTTTCGGCAGATCCGCGCACTGCCACGCCACGTTTTACAACGCGACTTCGCTGTACACCGGTAATAAGCGCATCGGAAGCGAGCCGGCGATTTCCGCGAAGTCGCAAAGGAGCACATAACCATCACGCGCGCGTCTGTATATATATATAGCGAAGAAGAAGAATAAGGAGAGTTGCTGTGCTGCTGCCGTTCGGTTTGCTCGCTCTTTCTCTCTCCGCGGCCGGCGTCACGGACAATTTACGTCCTCTTGGCCATTTATTTTCCCCTGGCTCCGCGTCTTCTTACTCCTTCGTCCTTATGCCACCGAGAAGCCCACTTTGGCGGTAACACCGCTACAGTCGTGTATACATATATATGTATATACACGTCAGCTAATCCTCTCGCTCCTCGTTTTCATTGTTTTTCAACTACTTCCTAATTCCACAGGGGTAAAGTGTTTTCCCTCTCTCTTTCTCTCTCTCTCCCCTCCTATTTCCATCTTTGTTTTTCTTCCGCTGCCTGTGTATCTGCGTTGCTTACCATGGCTGACTATATCCCCCCCGAGATTAGCTTTTTGCGTTCCGGAAATCGCAGATGCGCGCTCCGCAGAATGAGAGGATGGAAAATGTTACGGGTCTCTTTCCGTTATCTCATACATACGCGTTTACTGGTTCTGATAGATTGGCGATTATTTGTCGTGTATAGAGGTGTAGTACGAACTTTTTTAAATGGGGATAATGATTTCGGCTCTTTCAAAGTTGAGAAGAAGGGGATATAGATGATGCTATATATTGGCATATAGCAAAACTTTGGTCGTTAAAATATGCAAAACTAGTAGTATCCTTTTCTCCATAGATTTCGCGGAGCCTGCTGATCTATAATAAGTGGTTTGTCACCAATTATCAAAGATTCTTTTTGCGTACACGGAGAAAAAAGTATATTTGCAATTAATAAATTATTCTTTTAAATACTACACGCACGTAGTATTTGTGATATACACAAATTAAATTATAATTAAGAAATAATTTAGCATTATTAATAAAATTATCAAAGGAAAGAAAACATTTTATTTACAGCACCAAGAATGTAGCACTATTAGTTATATTGATCATATTAAGGCTTACGAAATTGTAATGCCCAAAAAAGGAAACTTCGCGAAATTGTATATGTTTAACTTAAATGATTTAAGATCTATCAAATTTCATGTTATAGCTGAAGGAAAATACGCAATTTTTATGGCTATACGATAAAATATGTCATATAAATTTACTGAATTAGTTTTCTTTTCCTATTTTTTCTTATAGTAATAAATTTAATGATTTTTTATTTTGGAACATACTCTAAGATAACATACTCTAAGATAACATAAACAAAATTTTGATTAAAAAAAATATAGATTAAATAATTTCTTTTATAGTTTATATAGTTTTATAGTAAAAGGTTTTAAACTATGAAAGACGGTGCCTTAGTAGTTAAGAAATCATGCATTTAAATATAAGAAAACATCTCAAACGAATGTTTCTTAACTGTTAATTTCTTTAACTATTAAGAATGTCCATATCCAAATGCCGATTCGTTAATAGTTAATGACATTTCTTTAATGTAAAGATTCTTTTTTCTGTGTATAGTTAGAAGTAGCTCTGTATAACCTTTTTGCGCGAGGAGAAGGCGAAGAAGGTAGAGGACGAGGACGACGACGACGACGACTGATCTGCTACCGTCCCCTTCGGCACCGTATAACGTCGTTTCATTATACCTTACCGGTAAAGGAAGAACGGTGGTTACAAGCGAATTACATCGCCAAGGCGATTAACGTCTCTCCTCTCTTTACCCCCTCTTTCCCCTTCTTCTTCCACTCTGTTTTTCTCCGTCCTCTCGTCGAGTCTATGCGCCGCCGTGGCCTTTATCTCTCCTCTTCGCTGTGCTCCTCTTTATCTTTTTTCAATTTCTCGAGGAGAGAGGGAGAAAAGGAACGAAAAGATGCAGCTGCGCCCAGACGCGAGCGTTTATTATTGCCGCGCTCGCGCAGAAACTATATAGATATATATCTGTGGCTCCGAGGCATAACCACATAAGTCCATTTTTTTTTTTTTTTTTTTTTTCGAAAATCGGGAAAACCTCAGATTTTATATCTCAAATAGGTCTTTTTCACTTAAAACTATCAGTAGAAGAATAAGTATTGCCATAAAGCTACGATATACCCAACACATAAGTCCATTTTTTCAGATTTTGTGCGCGGCATAACCACATAAGTCCATATCATTGTATGGTTTATTGTTGGTGTGATGTATTTTATCTACTCTAATTGAATATAAAAATGATTTCATATAAAATATGCTGCACAATAACTATAGATAAAATTTCGAGAATTTTCAAAATTCTAGTATATATATCATTTCTTTTCCAAATCGTCCGCGCTGTTTAACATATTCAGTATGCCAAATGGTCGTAAACTTAATAGAAATGTTACGAAAATATAGGAATATTATTGATTAAGTAATAAGAATTTGTTAAACAATTTCTAATTTTATAATTTATTGGTCAATTTCATAATTAAATGAACGAGAACAACACTATTACATAAGTTCATAGTTCCCAGTATGACGAAATAAGGCCATACTTTTTGAAGTTCTTACTCATTTTTAACGCATCAGAAAATTTATAACCTACTCAAATCACCCTGTAAATATGTATTTTGAATACGTCAATTGACTAGTACAGTATCGCGACTCATCTCCTTTCTTCCGATCTTACATATAAGTTTGAATATTAAAACTTCTTTTTCTCAGAAACTTGAAAAGTGGACTTATGCCTCGAAGCCACAGAGATGTACATAGTTAAACACGGCACTCGACTCTTCCCTTCAAGTTTAACGATGGTACGACGACGACAAAGCGGATCACAGGAAGAGAGGAAGAGAGAAGGGGAGAAAAATGAAAATGCAATAAACCACTGTAACTGTTGCGTTTATGGGGGTCCGCGAGTATTATATTTTACCGCTAACACATTTTCGACAAAATTTCGCTAATCTGCATAATCCAGAAATACATCGTTATTAATATTCTAGCATACTTTTGAAGAGACAGTTGAAGAAACATTTTGATATTTATTTCTGTATATTAAGAATTGTGAAAACTCGGGATTCTATTTAATCTTGAAGTGTCTGTTACTACGTAACGCTTTGTGAGTACGGCAATATAATAATCAGTTTCTTGAATAGTATATTCTAGTATTACGAGTTATATTTCACATTTGTCATAAGTATCGGTACTGTGTAACTACACACATACACACACACACGCACACAAAAACTGAAAATTCTGCTGATGATACATCCGTATATATACACATCGTACAAACTGCAATAGCTTCGAGGCCCTTTGTATACTGCACTCAATAATCGCATTACCGAAGCCGATTGCGATAATTGAAAAGTTCTTTTGTCATTGCATCGCACGCGGCCAGGCGGCCTGGGATGGGGCCATGAAAAGGGCGTGCACAACGTGAGATGAAATTGATTTTTACAGACGCACGCGCACGCGTGTATGAGAGAGAAAGAGAAAGAGAGTACAGTTTTTGCAGTAATACAATTTCACGCTTGAAATTAATAAGTCATTTATATAAATGAGTCTCGTTTCATTGTGACAGTCCGAGTACGATTCCGAGTTCGTTAAGTCTGCAATTTTCGTCTGGTTAAACCGGGAAAAAAATTCAATTTAACATATAGTCGTCAAGTTTGACGAACCATATAGCCAAACTTTTAATATACTTCCATAAAAAAATTACATCATTTATTTTCAATTCGAAGTACTCTTAAATTAATTTTACACTCCAATTCCCCTGCGTAAAATTATATTCTCCAAATCACGTCAGTAATCGCAACATCATGACATTTTCTATATACACCTGCTGCTTTACGGAACTGCGTCACTTCTCAGATCCCCCCACCCCACAAAAACAGCTTTCGGATTCGCGCATGAAACTCGATTCTATATCAAGATGTCCGCTTTCCCGTAACACAGCACCGTAGAAAACAAAAATCCGTCGGTCGAAGGACAAGAGAAGAAGAAGAAGAAGGTTGTATACAACCTCGAAAAAGTCTCTCTATATGTCGCGGCGCGAAAGTGCAGCCACCCGCGCGAGCAACATCTTGCGGGCGAGATATCTGGTTATATGATCGCTATCGAGTGGAAGTGGCCGGAAGTCCTGGTTTATGAAGCTGTGCACAAAATTCCAGTGATGCCCTTGTCGTGTATATATACACACACAAGTTAACTCGAGTGCACATCCACACGGCAACAATGAAGGTTTTAAGAGAACGTGTGCGGGCGTTAAAATACTTCGTGGTTGGTTTATCCTACTTTTGTACACACACACACACACATATATACATAGACACATGGCTAAGACTAACGTCAGGATGTACGTTGAATCCACAGATTTTCATTCGACTTGCACAACTGCGCGCGATCCTAATAGGCACGTTGATTGACACTAGCACCGAACGGGGGGATATGTCACTCTGTGATACGCTCCTAATAAGTTCGTTTTCGTTCTCGCTCACAGGGCGAAGGACGTGATCAGCGCATGTCTCTTCTGTAACGCGCGAAGAAGAAGAAGAAGAAGAAGAAGAAGAAGTAAAGGGCTTGGAAGATCGCCGATAACCGGACGTCTTCTCGTGGTGTCGTTGCCCAGTATGTGTATCGTGCGGTTGGATCTTCGTAATGGGCAAGTATATGGAGGCTCAATTAGATATCGACGATAGTGACACTCCGGCGGGCGTGAATGGAAGGGAAAAAGAAAGTGCAAAGGTGGGGGATGATTACGTACGGAAAAAGATGCCTGTATAAGAAACTTTGTGATTTAGTCGCAAATTAAATGGGTTAAGGCGAGAATTTTTTTATCTGGGATGGTGAAAATGGTTTGTTTATTTGTCGTCACGAAATTATAAATGATGCATTTCATGTTGGCGAACTCTTCATCAATTTTTGAACTAATAGCATCATGATTATGTTACTATTATTACCGACGAAAAATAACAATTTATATATGTGTGAAAATATTCCATTATATTAGGTGCTTTAAAATATAATCGTGTTTTAAATATAGTTTTAATTAAATTTGGATATTTATCTTAAGTAAAAATGCCCCTATTTCATTATACATACTAACCGATAAAGTTAAAAACAAAAATTTTAACCATAAATATATTTTGCATGGGAACCGCAAAAAAAATCACCCATACAAATCAGTATTAAAAGATGACAATCCAACTCAAGGAAGTAGTCTTAACTCCATCACATATCCGTCAATGATGGCTTTCTAACGACGATTTCCACAATGATATCCGGCTCCAATAAAACGTATAGCTTATCCACATATAATCGTCCACCTGGCTGTTATATAGCGCTTTTCACTATCGCTAATGAGATCCGCAAGTGGCTCGGCGAATTCCTCGCTTATATATATACACACAACAGCAAGTCCGCAATGCAGAGTTGCATTTATACACGCATACACATATACTCCTTCATAGGTACATATACACACGTATATATACACACTTCTTGAGCTTTCTCGTCGCGCCGGATTGACCCGAATTACCACGGCGTCTCTCCCTCTCTCTCTCTCTCTCTCTCTCTCTCGTACACTCGAGGAAAATTGCAGAGCGCGCGTAGCACACTGCTGCACCGACTTTACGTCTTCATTGGGGACGAGCGCTGGGAGCGACGACTTTTTTCGCCGACACCGACGTCGACTTTCTCTCCAGGTGGACATCGCTCGAAGTATATATATATATATATATATATATATATATATAAAAAGAACAGAGCGAGGTGTGCGGTAATGGAGGGAAGAGACTATTGCAATTCGAAGTGGTGGGCTATATAGTGTGGGAAAAAGGAGGCAAGCCTATTGTTTAGGAGAATTTCTATTTTGTAAGCGGAAAAGGTGATTTTTTTTTGTTCTTTGGTTGCGGGCTAAATTTTCAGTTAAGATTCACGTGGTGCTGGTAATGTGGGTGTTAGAGTTTCTATTGAGTTATTATCATGGTTTTCTTTTGCTGTTTAAGTTTCGAATATAGTTATTAGGGAATTCATATAATATGAATATATATATTTAATTGTTAAAAGCAAATATTGATTTTTAAGTTGTACGTAAATTAATAAACTCCAACCATTTAAAACATAACAACTATCTCCACGATGATTTAACAGAAATATTATATATCGATCTACAACATCGTAAATTCTCCTATGATTCTTCAGCCGCACGAATATACACAAACTATACACAGTCCATAACAACCGAACCTGACGCCTGACCAAAAAAACCCCTCGAGGCATTCCCCGTCAAGTCACACGTATATATATACATCGCGAGGATCTTCCTCTCTCTCTTTCTCTCTCGTTGTACACAGCCCTTGACTTATATATACAGCTATGCTCGCGCTCGCAAACATGGGCAAAAAGTGCGCGCTCGCGAGGTGTGACGAGGGCTTCCGGCGTAACAATCCGGGGCATTTTCGGCGCGCGCGCGTGCCCGCAAGAAGGAATTCCGTGCGCGCGCACGCGCGGTTCTCTCGCTCTCGTTCTCTCGTTGTAAAACATCGCACCAAAGAGGCGGAAGTATTGTCGTGTAGGGTATAGGCTTTATGAGCTGCTTGCAAGAGAGTTCGCAAGAGGCGTGTTTTGAGGTACGAGGTGAAGTAACGGAATGCTGCCGGTATGGGGGGCTAAGTTGATTGTCGTTTTTTTTTAATCTTAAGAGCCGGATGATCGTATGTTGCTTATTTTAATTTGCGAGACGATGTTTGATTGACTTGAGGAGCCCTTTTTGGGCACCGTTATAATTGTAATTATAGCACACGCGCGCGTTTGAAGGAGAAGTTAACAAAAAATAAACTGCAATATACTATACTACTTTTTGTCATTTGTGACGATCCTGACTTTTTAACTCGTTGTTGTAAAATGTGTGGGATAATTAATGTTCAAATAATATATTTATATATTTCGTGAAATAAACGTTTTATATAGTATACTGTATTAGAAAGATCCTAAACTAATTTAATATAACTGTGTGAATTAATTTATAAATCGGTCAACCATTGTCACGGCTTCTTAAAATGAGAAATACATAAGTATAATATTGTAAATTTATGATCGAATCTTATTTGGCCTACATTAAAATAGGGTGTTAAACTTGATGTAATCTGTATATTAAAAAAATGTTCCCAAGTTATCTAGTAACAACCACAATATCATTTATTCAGTTCAAGCATAAAACCGTTATAAACAATCGATCACTAATATTCTATATATAAGTATATACTTTAGCACAACCGATCCACCCGAAATCGAAAAAAGAAAATTCGCAAAAATCCAGCGCACACGACGACGACGGCGACGACGACTTCCCGATTCGCTTTCAACTTCCTCCCTAAAACTATATAAGTTCGCCGGCTGTGCCCGTCGTCTCTTCTGCGTTTCGCAAAAAGTCCATGACGAAACTTCCTCAACGGCAGTGCCGCTCGAGTATAGTCTCTACCTATATATATATATATATACACACACACTACGCCTCCGCGTGCCAAGCCACAATATATGCTCTGTCTCTCTCTCTCTCTCTCTCTCTCTCTCTCTCTCTCTCTCTCTCTCTCATTCGTTCGCCGCTAGCCGCCCCAGGCTCATGTCTTCTCTCTTTTGCTAGAGAGACTTGCTCTCGTTCATTTCCTTCGCTCTTCTGCTCTCTTTATATATCCTTCTATATACCATGCCCGCAGCGCGCGCGAACGAAATTATTGATTATTAAAGCTGGAGACGATGCACACGTGCGAGAAAGTATAGTAGTGGACGATTTTAAAGGAGCAAAAGAGAGAGAGAGAGAGAGAGAGAGAAGAGATATTATATATATATATATATATATATATATATATATATATATGGCTCTTTTCAACCACTATACGGCTTTGCGGTTTGCTTTTGGAAGCTGTTGCCCGCGCGATCTCTTGCGAGCCTCGCCTCTTCTCCTTTGGAGTTTTACCGGGTGGTAGGTTTTTTGTTTGTTTGCGCCCGCTGCTATACATATCGGCAGTTTTGGGTATACTACTACTACTATACCGTCATGGTTGTCAGACGTTGATTTTCAAAGTTTACGCCGTGTGGTTTTACCACCGTTTCGAACTTTACGGAAAAAAATTTTACAGCAAGGGCCACCGCTTTTGACGATATCAACGTATGCGCGGTTCTTTATTTTTCGCTAAACTCTACAGTAAAATACTTTAATTTTACAATGTAGTGTATATATACACACACACACACACACACATATATTCGACACCTTTTGGCAATTTAATGGCGTGAATGAATATCATCCGCTATCGCATTTACATATACAGCTACAGTTATCAGCGAGCTCGTCATTATATGCGATAAAATATATCCAAACTCACGTAATTCGATCCTAATCCCCCCGTATAAGCTTAAGCTTCGCTTTAATTATCACAACATCCAATTCACGTAAGCTCGTGAAAACACTATATTTAATCCTATCATATAGCGGTCAATTAACAATTAGCGATACGTCTAGCCAACTCGTGCGTCGCTGCTGCTACATACATATATTTACATATACGTACATTATAAGTATTTACACGTGCGATCCAATAAACCGCGTCGAACCAACAGTAATTAAGTAAATCAATGACTAATGCAGCCGCAAAAAAACCTCCTTTCAATCGACATCTTCGCCAGAGAAAAAATAATAGTATATACTCGCGATATATAGGTATAGAACTGCACTCGGGGTCTTATCCATTTCCATTTTCGTGTGTGTGTGTGTGTATGTACGTGTACACACACACATATCCTCGTGGACCACGCCTACGACATAGACAGCCGCGTGTGGATATATTGACCCCCATAAATCTTGCGTTAGGGTCCTGCGGCCTGATTCAGCAGATATAATACATATCGCCGACAGACTAAGGCCCTTCGTCGTTCTCAGCATGAGGTTATAGAGCGATTGATTGCTGATCTACCGGTACGAACTTTTGTTTTTTCACGGAGCTGCGTGGATGAATATTGAGACCCGCGAAATCTAATTATGTGAGGGGGTAAGATTTTTTCATTTATCGAATTTTTGATGGGTCTGAAGTTTGCAACGTTGGAGTGCAACGAAATGAAAAGATTTATTTTACTTCAAAGATACACTTATCAATTAATATTAATTTTGAGTTTAGATTTAGTGTTTTATTGTATAAAATAACTTTAGAATAAAAGTTTAGATAAAGTTTCCATTGTTTAATAATTTTAATTTATTTTAAAAATTATTTCGTTGCACTCCAACGATGTAAACTTCAGGCTCATAATTTTTGTGTATAGCAGAGTTAACGAGCAACGAAATTTTACGACGGTGTATGCGTATATATATTATATGTATTAAAATTATTAAGAGTTATTTTATTAATTTAATTTGACGATTCGTCGTACATGCTTATAAACATCGATTTTTAATATTATATGTATACACGCAAAACCCGACGCTACTAAATTTAATCACCTTTATATATACAACGAATATAATGATTAATTATATATAATTAGGGCTTGCTGCATGCGTTCGAGTACGCATGCGCATCAGTATTCCTTCTCGTTCTCTCCGATGCTGAATCTCATCGAGAATCAGTGTTAGAAGCGTGATAATGCGGAAAAGCTATTAGTTCGTGAACCATCAAGGGATTGAAGCTGCTTCGCGCGCTCGCGCTTGCGGCTTAGGTATATGTATAGAGCGCAAGCCAATTAGTAATGCGCGTTGCCCCCCCCCCCGTTAAATGCGCACGATGTGGTTCATACTCTCCATCGATCGCTACATGAAACTAATCGACGTTTGCCAAGTATTGGATAATAACGTTCAGAAATAATGTGTATTACAATTGAGTTGTTAAACTTGTCTGATAAGAATATTCGCGTATATTCATATTTTAAGGAACAATAATATCACATAGATTTTTAAAATTATACCTAATAAACATCTGAAAACATGCTGAAAAATCGACACAGCTACATACACATATAGACTCTCTATACACAAACGTTGTACATATATAGATATATACACACACACCATGCGCGGCACGATCAATCCGGCAGTAGGCTATAGCAACGGATGAAGCAATGAATCGCGGCGAGTGAGAGAGAAAAGGCACGAGTCAACGAACGACTTCCGGGGTCTCCCCGCGACGCTGCTGCTCATGCTCTCCTTTCTTTATGTTAACCCTCTCTTTCTTTCTCTCTCTCTCTCTCTCTCTAACTAGTACCGCTTTGCGCAAAATTAATATTCACCTTGGTACACATGAGCGAGAGGAGCGCCTTGTCGTCGTAATTGCAAATTAAGATGTGGCACGGCAACGAAGGCAGTAGCAGCAGCTTTCTGTATGTAACACGTCGCTCGCGGATTATAAGCTTATCAAGAGAGCATGGGCACTTGTCGGCGCTCGTTACGTATACGCGAGCTTCTGCGAATTGGGTGTGAGTTTTATAGATGGATTTTACAGGGCTTTTCAGATTCGATTAAGCTTCGAGTTATATTATATTTAAGCGAATTATCGCGCTGATAATTGTGTCGGATTGAGGAGATTTTAAGCTTGTCATAAGTGCGGACAGTGGAGGTTTTTTCTTTGCTCACAAAGGTCTTGCTAATTCAACAAACTTAATTTGTAAAGAGAGAAGGAGTTTGCGAGAATTGGAACTGGTGACGAATTTATGAAGAATTTTATTGGATATTACACTTTTCTATATAGATGATCCATGAAAATTTTGGACATTGAAGAAACGATGATCAGGTACATATGAATATAAATATTGTTTCTAGTGAAAGATATGCCTCCTTTATAAGTATATATGTACATTTGTGTATCTGCGATATTGTAATAATAAGCGATAATCGAAAATCCGTTAACTATAGTATTATACCTTTACCACCGAGTTTATTAATATAAGAAACTCATAATACTATACTGCTGTTCAAAAACAATATCATTCTATACGTACAAAATCAAACAACATACAGCTTTTCCGATAATAAATCATCTACAATCAACGCTAAACAGTACAATATATATAGTATACAAAAATGCTAATAATTCAACGCAAAAGACTCTTGGAACAAAGCGCGCATACGCGTAAGTACACTTCGAGAGCCGATCAAGTAAGTCGCATGCAACGTATTTAACATTACAATTTAGAGCGGATCAACATAGGCACGTGTATGTGTATAATAATATACCTATACACGTGTGTATAACAGACACGCGCGTATGTAGCGCATTAACATGTATATTCTCGACCCGAGTATACATATATACATATATATAAGCTCGACTGCAATATGAAGCATCGCTTCGTCGACGATCCCTTCTCGATCTATACATGTGTCCCTTTCAATAAGCACTATTACAAGCGTCGTCGATTCACTTCGTCCGGCCTCTCTCCCTCTTGTTTATACATAATATGTATATGCATTGCAGACTGCACATTAGTCGAGTTGTGACAACGCCAAGTGAATGAGACGTATAAAAAAAAAAAATAATACAAAGAAACACGATGATGATTATTTGAAAAAAAAACCACAAAAATTGATAAAGTTTTCAAATGAAATCTATATAACAGACGAAAAAAATTCCAAACCACGAAGCTTTTAAAATTCATTCGGCATGACGACGACGACAATACAATCCACTCTCCCTCTCTCTCTCTCTCTCTCTCTCTCTCTCTCTTTCTCTTTCTCTCGCAGAAAAGACGCACGACTCTCGCGCAGATCGAGATAATAAACGCGCGCGTGCGCACCACTCACTCTCGCTCTCGAGAAAACTCGTCGTCGTCGTCGTCGCCGTCGGTTGCTATACGGCGGCGTCGAGTGGTCGTTAATCGCCCCGGGCCTAATGCAATTCCATCGTGTATATATATATATACATATGTGGTGCGCGATACACATACATACACATTCTCTTTCTCTCTCTCTGGTGCTTGCGCGGGCGTATAAATAACGTAGCCGTCCGCCCACGTGTGCTGCTGCTGGCCCCCTTTCTATATACCTATACACACACACACACACACATATATATACACCCGATGGAATCGTTCTCCACGTCGAACGTCACGCTGCCGTCAACTCGCGGCCTGTTGTGCGTCTTATACATGTTACGCGGTCGGTCGACGCTCCGGGCGCATCGATGTGCCAGGAGAGATTGCAAGAGAAAGAGAGAGAGAGTATATTGCGTGCAAGAATGGTCGTTCGTCTTTGCGGGTGTGCGCGTCAAGAGTCTGTTGTATATAGTTACGAGTTTTTTTCTTTTTTTTTTTTGGCAAGAAGTGACGTTTGTTCCTGGATGTCGTTATGCGCAAATGAGGGCGAGATTGCGGAAGAAGAGAGCGATTGTATATGGATAAATGACGAACCAGTGGGTTATTTGAAATGGAGTAACAACGTGAATTGACTTTCTGATAATAGTATAGTATTAACTAAATCGGGAGGCAATAAGAGGAAAACGATGATTTTAAGCATTTGTATATAAGTCTTTGATTTTGATGGAATGATTTTGCTTTACGATATAAATGGAAAGAATATACAATAAAGAATACCAACAGTTTATGGAATATCGTGTTAAATATGCAAGAAACATTTTGAATTGATAAGGGACGTTATATAGTTGTATAAATATAGTGTATATATATATATACACACACACACACACACACACACACACACAAACACACACACACACACACACACACACACACAC
>JAYJLV010066731.1:0-16396 GCA_036873485.1 Torymus texanus
CTCTCTCTCTCTCTCTCTCTCTCTCTCTCTCTCTCTCTCTCTCTCGCTCTCTCTCTCTCTCTCTCTCTCTCTCGCTCTCTCTCTCTCTCTCTCTCTCTCTCTCTCTCTCTATACACGCAGACGGTGGAACCCGTTCAAGCGGGGGCATTTGAATTTAATGAATGGGGAATCGCGCGCGGATATACAATAGGATAGAAAAAGAGGGAAAAACCGGCGACGATGAATCTGCCGTTAAACGGTCTCATTCAATTTTTATACCGAGGTATAGAGTGCGACAAAGGCAACCGTATTACGAATTCAAATCGTCCCCCTACTACTACTAATACTATATACTTGCGAGTGGCACGTGTTGAGCCGGCATGCTGCGTTGTATGTATGTATGAAATTCTTCTTTTTTACACCCAAATCCACCTGCTTCGATCTGTGCTATACCTTCTTTTTATTGCTTCGAGCGTGTATGGGTATAATTGTACCTCGTTAATTCCTTACGTTCTTATAGCGATTTGTTTGCGAAGAATCTTGGTAGTAGTAATAGATTTTTATGAGCTTTTTACGATAAATTTTATGGGTTTTCTTCTATACAGCGTTAATGTTGTAAGGAGTTTCTTCTCAAACAAACATGTAAAAGTTACGTCAGCGACTGCGAATAAATAATACAAAAAAAGACGAAGAGAGAAAGAGAGAGATAGAAAACTCTCGTTTATGTTAATATAGAGTATTACCTAGAATTTTTTTTCGTCGTAAGGCTTCAATATTTATAGTGACACAAACTGTTCAAATACCAATTCATCTCCTTTGTTATACTTACGAATGGAATTGTAGGTTAGAAACGAGATTTCATGGAATTATGGTAATTTAATTACCGTTATTGACATTAATGTTTGACTGTCAAATACGTAGACGAGCACGATCGGTCGAAAATACAAATTTCAATTGTATCAATATATAAATATGTATAACATTTCTAAAGGATTGTTTGATATAATTACCATGATGATTATATTTGCAAGTACTTTGTAATATAAGTGTATAATTTATGCTAGTGTACCGTGTGTATATATTTACATCATTTTTTTTTATCAAAAAAGAGTTAAATCGTAAATATTAATAGAGCGCGGATGTTATTCTTAGAAACTATTACCGAAATTTTGCTACATTTAACTCATCTCTAACCCCTTTCAGAAATAAAAACAAAAAGAATGTTCTCAACTACTGCAACCACAAACTTATCATACCGTCCGCCTCCATACACTCCTCTTTTAACTTTTTGACACCCACGTCGCATAATTCGCCAATCAATCCTCGTCCCGACACCTCGCTTATATATATCACGTACACCCATCCACCGAGACGAGGCATCAAACAACTACACTCATCCCTCCCACCTCCAGAAGTCAATTAAACCCGCCTTTGCATAATCGCCAATAAAACGGATCGTCGTCAGCCGGTGCGCGCTTGCCGTGCGTCGAAAGAATTTCAATTAAACGAGAGAGAGAGAGAGAGAGAGAGAGAGAGAGAGAAAGAGACAATCCGACTAACGAATTTCGGGGCGCGTGTCTCTTCTCCATACGTGAGTCTATTGTCATTGTAAATAGGTAAACGTTACGAGTATACAGGGACCTGTTCGTTGTGCGCGGGCGATGCATTTTTATGTATGAACACGTGCGCGTGCGGCGGCTATACTTATATATATATATATATAGAGGGTTTTTCGTGGCTATGTTGGGGGTACATGGGATTAGGACGCGAAAGTCGGGTGTGTAGGTTGACACGGTACGTTTAATGTATATGTGACTTGAAGGTTTGAACGTGATACATTGGTAGATGAATAGATGGGTTGTGGAAAATTGCCCTGGTGGAAATCCAAAACATTTTTTACCCAATAATTGATTATTTATTTTAGATTTGGCCATGAAATAGGTGCTTTTCTTGTCTAGTTTTTAGAACATTAAATAGATCAAAAAATGGAGTGACTTCTTTCATGATCGGCACAAGTTTGTTCTTGGCTATCTTAAAGGTACTAAAGTTGACCATTACAATGAGTCAAAAAATGGCTAAGAAAAAGCTTATTATTATGATGAGGAGTGATAGAGACAGAATAAAATGTCAATAAATGAATTTTACTGAATATTTGTGAAAAGAGTGCTGCAAACTAGTATTTAGTCTCCGTATATTGTTTATATTTTCCTAAACTTTTAGATATTGTTGAATGTCACCTTCTTCAAAGCCAAGTTTGTAAGAAAACTTGGAACGAAAATTCAAAACTTAGGTTACATGTTACTCCCAATCTATTAAATGGTCGAATAATGTCAGAAAAATCGTTTCACCAGGAGCAAATAATTAGTAATTTCTTCGTTTCTCTTGGCCATTTACTGAGATTCTGACCTATTTTTATGATACAAACTTCTACCAAGGTGGTTGAAGTTTGATATAAATGTACTTATAAGGGAGTGATTTGAGTGAACATGATTGCTGAAGTTGACTATTACTGTATAATGTTGCATAAAAATTCGATGGTTGATACTATCAGCTGTTCTTATATCAGTCCGTAGATCATGAAATCAGTATAAAGAGAATGATGAAAATCGGAGTCTTTTATGTATTACATTCCTTTATACTACGATCAAATATTATTCACCTCTACCCATTTCAATATAATGAAAACCCATACATGCAATATACCTCTGTAACAAAAAACAAACTTTCAAAAACAATTTAATCTATCTTCAGCCAACTATGCAAACACGTAGCGAAAAACATCTTTACGTCAACTATTTACCCAGCCTCTACGCACTTGATCCCAACAACAATTCCTCGTCCAAAAAATGCCGAATCATGAATAACCATAACACATCCGTGCAAATGAGCGACCCGAAAAATTCCGCGAACGATGTGTCCAAAAAATGTCTTATACTCCGTCGTACACCGACCGACGTAAATAGACTCGCACGCGTGCGGCGAGTAATTAGGCGTTGTACTACGTGTATATACCCATATGCGTTGACTTTTACACGAATGTTTGCCGTGAGAGAACAGAAAACAAGATATATAGAGTTTTAAAGTCTGCGTCTGCGTGCTGCCGCTCGCGTACTTTCCTCGTTCTGCACGCGTTTTTCTGTTTACCTTGTTTTTGCGGGCGTCGCGCGCCGAGCTGGAAATGTTTGCCGGCTTTTTAAGCTGCGGCTAATGTGACTGTTTGAGCGGTTTCAATATTTATTTGGTTTGGTTTATATGTATACGTGCGTTTGTAATTTCTTTTTAATGGTGCTTTTTTGAACAAGTAAATGTACGCATTTTTTGGTAATTTTTTCTGTAGGAAGGTTAAGTAATTTTAAGAATATCCTCAGAGAATTCAAAATTAACTTGTTAAATTGTATAATTTTCATTGTTAAAAATTGAGTTCCGGCACGTGATTTTAATATAGTATGTTACAGCTAAAATCAACCGTTATGTTATGAAAATGATGGAGTTTAATAGAGTCAAGATACTTTTTTTGAGGATATTCCAATGACTTCCCATTTTTTTTTTCAAGGCTATTAATGAGTCACTCTTCACACTTCACATTGATCAAAATTGCCACCTGTATACACCTATATATAAAATTAAAATATCTTTAAAGCCATAATAAATTTTAAATAATTCAAATAAACAGTAAAATTTCATAGAACAAAGTTTACAAACTCTACTAAAACCTGCGTCAATAATAATATATCAAAAGCAGCTTCTCCTTCAGCAACCGAACATTTATTTTCCCTACAACTTAAATTTCAATTACAACTAACCAAATATTAATGTACACCTTATCCCATACCTTCCCAACCATTCAACCTCCAACTCACCAAACAAACACCACACACATACAGTTTCACCTCTATCCCGCCATTCTCAGCAAATCACTTGCGCGCCTCCATGAGTGGAGAGGAGAGTTCGACTACTATATATATACAGGCATATTATATACGCCACCGCATGCGAGAACGAGACTCACTCAGTCGCTCTTGCGGGGCTTCCCAAGGTCGTCCTCCTCGAGTGACGAATCGTGTATAATATGGCATGTATATATGCGCGTCTGACCTCCGCGCGGCGTTAAGTGTGCGACGAAAAAGGATGAAAAAGATGATGAGGAGCGCGCGCGAGTGAGCATACGTTCGAAGTCTCGAAATTTATGATTGATATTTTGATTGCGAGCGGGCGAAATTTATATGTCGCGAGGACCTGCACGGTTAAAAAATAAAATATAAGAATGTTCCGTCTACCGATAAAGGAGGATCGACCGAGAAATTTTTTAATTTCCGAGGTGGATGCGGGTAATGTTTTTTTCGAGAGAGATGAGTTATATTCCTTTGAGAAAAAAAAAATAATAAAGGATGGCGTTTTTACGGTGGTTGTATAGGTTTTCACGCCTGTGTGCGTGCGTGCGTGCGCGCAAAAACTGGTTGATCTAAAAAAGTTGGCCTATCGAAGTTCTGCAAAATTTATCGTACAATTTGTTTTATTCAAAAATACATTTAAAATATCTTTATTAGTTTTTAAAATAAGTGTAAATTTCCTAATAAAGTCTTTCTTTAAATTATATCGATAAAACTATATGTTCGCACTCTTAACTTCAACAAAATTATAGAAAACAGCATCATCACGACAACGTTTACCCTACGTTATGTCTCAACTGTAAATTCGTCGTCAACGACACACCTACACTTGGCTGAAATTTGATCGAGAGCAGCATCTTGCAACGCGAACCCACCACGGGGCTATGAGATAAAGTGTTCAGAGAAGATGATCCGAATGTGAATCACACGCGTGACACGTGTGTCTGTCTGTGTGCACACTTGAAGCGATATTCTCACGTAAACTCGCGCGCGTGCGTGCAACTATAAATATATATAAAAACACAGGTGTATATAATGAATCGTTGTGTACGTAATTTTTGTTTTCACTCTTGGGAAAATTATCACGACTCTTCTATATACATCTGGAAATTGATAAATTGCCGGTAGTTTGTGCTTATTCGATTCTATATCAATTTGATTTATAGCCGCGTTTGTTGTACGATCGGCCATTATTTTTTTTCGCGCCAAAGAAGATGAAGCCGTAATTGAGAATTAGCGATAATTTTATTAAATTATAAAGAGTATATATTCATTCGGTGCTCACGGGTCAGTAACTTCGTGAGAAATGTAATTACACATGGCATTGAGAGTTCCAATGTCGCGCGATTCCACGACGAACGAAAACTTCTTTAAAGTTTTAATGTATTTCAGTCGCTAAAAGAACTCATCGCGTAATTATTAATTAATTACTTTCATCGACCGTACGAGTGTGCAGAGAATCTCCAGCCATATAAAAAACATATATATATATACCAGAATCGTTATCAAGAAATCCCGAAAACTCGCTCGCTCGGGCCACCCAACACCTCTATGTATCCCCCTCTACCCGCGCACGATGACAATCTCTGCGCGTCTCTCTCTCTCTCACTCCAAAAGGAATTTATTAGCCCAGGAGAGCCTCTCTCACTCGCGTGTTATATATATATATATACATATATACATTCGCAATAAACCGTGCGCGTCGGGGCAAGTTATGGCCGGCGAGGTCGGTTTATACCGACGCGCCGGTGGCTACTACTACACCGGGAGCTCCAGTGAGAGAGAAAGAGAGAGAGAGAGAGAGAGAGAGAGAGACACCCACAGCAGCAGCAGCAACGGAGCCAGTGATTTACTGCCGCTACGGCGGTGGCTGCTGCTGCTGCTGCCCCGCCCAGGAATGCTGCGGTTTACGCAAGATTTTTCAAAAAATGTGTATAAATTTCCAGTGGAGCCAGGCGCGAGCTCCTGTTTTGACGTTAGAGTTGAGAGAGAAAGAGAGAGAGAGAGGAGGGATTTTTCGTGGAGAATTCAAAATATTTGGGTTACGCTCGTGTTGGTGCGTTCGCGGATGCTGGTATAATATAAATCTGAATTGACACCTTTTCCAAGCAGAATTTCAATCGACACCTTTTCCAAGCAAAATCTTAATTGACACCTTTTTCCACCGAACCGTCGATATATAGATAGTGCGAGGTGAAAATCGATTTTGGAGATTTTCTCTATGCGATTGGCGAGTGTACTGGGACTGTCGTATTAACTTCCAGAAAAAACTTCGAAAGAACATTATTTTTAGCGAATATATAGGTATATACCAATAGCAGAATTACTTTGGCAAAAGCATTTTGGTAGACTTTATTTGTATAAATTTGCAATTTTAAGTAATAAAAAACTGCAAAAAATTAGCTCCTATATATATACACGGACGCATATGCTTCACGAATATGAGTTAGGTTTTCATTTAAATTCATTATGCGCATTATTAGATAGGCACAATATTACTGCAATAAAAGGCGGGGCTGTCACACCCCCCAGAATCAGCATTCGAAAATGATAAGTTTCGGTAGGTTTCCAAAACTCTTATATTTATGCGCGGCTGCGATAACGCGCAGGCCAATATTTCATAGTAGCGTCGATTTTAATGCACTTGATTCAACAAAAGGATAATATTTTCCTCGAAGAACCGTGATTACACGAATTAAATAACCGTCGTTCGCCGATATACATCATAAGATAGCAGTTTTTTTTTTCATTTAAAATTACATAATCGATGCGTATGAATTATTTAATATTTAATTTGCAACAGCGGTGCGGTGTGTAATACGAGCTATATATGATTTGTGTACCGTGACATCATGTGTATATAGCAGTGCCTATATTACTGTACAGCTGCTTGCGCGTTGCTGATAAGTGCAAAAATCAAATGCAATCCATTCGAAACCGTAAATAAATTACAGGAGAGTTCTATTCTTAAGTATTATAATTCAGAGATCGAATTCAAATTTTATATTTTCAGTGTACTCTGTGATTAACGAAGCGTTAGATAAGTATAACACAGACTACTTATGTAAAATTCTATAATTACTCGTTTACATGAAGTGCTATAATCCACGTGCTAAACTTCAATAGAAAATCTTTGTACTATAACTTTTGTTTTTAAACTCATTAATTTCTAAATAATTTTTTATAAAACAATTTAAATCACTAACACGATCACGAATCTATCCATATATTCAATCTGGACGTTGAAACACTCTCTTTCCATCTCGCATGCAAAAACCGCATTGTTCTAGCATATATATAAGCGCACGACCTTGTAACCAAGTTAAAAAAAAAATCGCTCTATACTCGCCCGCTAGCGCACGCGGCATCAAGGTGATAGATAAACACTGATAACGTGTCATCGTACTTCAAGCTCATATATATATATATATATATACACACACACACACACACACTCGCGCTCGTCGCTCGCGGCAACAGCACAGCTTCGCTTGGAATTTCGCACCGTCGTTACCCGTCAATCTCCGATATTGTATTCCATCCTACGTTTTTTTCTCTCTCTCTCCCCATAGAATCATCGCGCTCGTTAAGCCTAAGTGCATTTTCTTCAAGAGTTCGTTACGTCCGCGTAACTTACGTAATTCAATTACGCGCGTGTGGCGCACGGTATTATAAGCCGCGCGGTCGAGCGTATTTCAAAATTTATAGAGGGAACGAGAGAGAGAGAGAGAGAGAGAGAGAAAGACGGCGCCTTTTACGTGCGCGAACGCGGTTTTATTGTCCGCGTGATCGGACGGAATATGGTTTTAATAGCGAGACAGGACGATAAATCAACGGCGCGTGTGCGTTATACGAGGGAGTGCGTAAGGGAGTTTATAAGGGAAATTTTTCGGGTGTAATGATGGAAAGAGATTTGGAAGATGGTGGGAGTGCGGTTGACGATATTAGTTTATGTAGAAAAGTGTAGATTTATGAATTTCGTAACATATATTGTATAATTAAAATTTACTAAAGAAAGAATATTACTTGAAATATGTTTGAAATAATATTATTCATATATAACTCGAAAAATTTATTAGAAAAGTTAAATTTGCCCCATAAGAATATAATTAATTATGAAATTATCAAATTATCATCACTATGAATACATTTATGTTTATATAGATACTATTTTTCTGAATAATTCTAGGTCCACCCGATCTTACCCGCAAAACTTCATTGATATGTATTTATGCATTGTTTGTTCTAAATTTATTTTCTTCACTCCAAAAATGAGTCTCGGGTGAGAAATTCATAATTTAGCCTATCCCTAATTTTTCACTTAACCAAGATGCTGCTCATTATCGCGTGAAAATAGAGAATAAATCATTTAGTATATGCAAACAAACGATAACCCCGATCTTATCGAGATATATCGTGTGTTTGGAAAACTTTTGTTATACATAAATATACAGATAAACGGTTACGATAAAATCTGCTCGTGTATGTATGATGCATTGCTATTCCTATCTCTCGTGTCATTACATTGTGTGCTTTTCTAAACGTTGTCCTCGGGTCCTTCCAATCTACATAATTCTATACTTTTGTTTCCAAAATTTCTCTCGCTACGGGTGTCAAAAACAGTTGTTTTCCAAATTACTGGTGGCTTGGAATTCCACTCATATTTCATTTCACTTTCGGAGCATGAAATTTTTCGAAACTATAGTAGAAACTAACTTATTAGACATATTTATCATTATACTGAGAATTATCTCATAGAACGGGCAAA
Organism: Torymus texanus; assembly: GCA_036873485.1. Taxonomy (NCBI): domain Eukaryota; kingdom Metazoa; phylum Arthropoda; class Insecta; order Hymenoptera; family Torymidae; genus Torymus; species Torymus texanus. Next base: position 8,638 of record JAYJLV010066731.1, read on the forward strand.
GATGATAATATATATACATATATATATAGTTATAAAATAGGAATATAATCCACTTATATATATTATATCAAGAATTATTATGAATTAATTAAAAAGAAACTAATGTTCTCAGCACAATTTCTATTATCCGTAGAATACTTGTTATCCCATTAAAATCAATTACAACTGGAAAATTGAAAAGAGGCATATTCTTGAACAAACAATACAACGCCGAGTATCCCGCCGCCTATAAAACCACAATGCATATTCATGCGATTCCTCGATCTTGGACAATACCGGGAGGCCACTTAACTCCCGTCACAACTTTCCCAACCGAGCGCGTATACACATATATATCCCACGGCTTTCCCAAGAAAACGTCACCTCAACGCGCGCGCAGGTGCGAAAAGCCCACTTTTTCCCGCGTGTTATACATATATATATACACGCGCGTACACCACAAACACGAATCATCCCACACTGTGCCCCAATTTTTCACTCGAGACCCCCTCACGCGCCGCGTGCGCGCGAAACTCCTGGAAGGTGAAAAATCCTCTCCCCCTCTCGTTCACTCTCTCAAGAAAGAGAGAAAAAAAAGTGAAAGTCGCTGTCGCACGGTGCATTTTTCAACTTCTCGCATACATATATATATAGACTCGCGCGGATTCCCGGTCCGTTCTGCCCTCGTAAATTAGTTTTTTCGTTGTTGTTGCTCCTGCTGCTGCTGTTGGAGTTGGATCATGATTTGTGGCTAGGGAAACCAGTTCGCTGTCGCACGAGAAAGAACGAAGAGAGAGAGATAGAATTTTAGAAGCGAATTAGGGATACTACTACGAGACGCACGCGCGCGCGTGCACAGCGGAGAAGTGGCGTGTATATATTTTACTCGCCAATGGAATGCGCATTATAGTGGAGAGAAGAGAGAATGGCTGAATGTAGTGTATTAATGGGAATTCGAATGTGTATCGGTATATATAGGATATATTTGCAGCGGTGTGGTATCGTGATATGCAGTTTTCGAGCTATATATATATATATATATATATATACACATAGTATATATTAGCCTTATTAATTTTAGTAGAACGCAAGAGAGGAGTCGGAATGTTATTTATGCCTATAATTTGAGGTTAATGCAGTTTACATTAAACTTCATTGGCGCGTGTCGCGCGTTTTTCTGCGGAAGAAATTTTCCCGTAATTATAAATGTTTGCGTTGACTCAAACGCATAAATTCGAGATATACCTATACACACATGCACTATATTTATAACGTGTATATGTTTTCTATAGTTTGATTTTCAGCTAGTATATGGTATGTCTCGTCAATATAGCAATAAAATTTGAATACTTGTTAGTTATGATACAGCGGCTATAATTTTAGGGGCAGCCTCTACGTGGTTATACTTCTCACATTTATAGTCCCCCATGAAAATCCGAAAAAGTTCGTGTTACTCGTAAATCTTCGTCGACAAGCATAAGGACGTATACAAGTTTACATACACGGCATTACTCGTGAATAAAATAACTCACGTTATATACACATTAGATAAAAATTATAGAAACGCGCAGAAAAAAAAAAAACATATCACACTTTCTTGCGCTAATGGTTCAAGATGTTTTTTTTTTTGTTACTTTCAATAATCACCTACGCGAGTTGCTTTAAGATCGCGAGCAATAATCCAGCCGATAATGAAATCAATTAACGCGCCATAGGCGTCAAGAATGATTACACGTGCAATCTGTTATATTGTTACGCGCTAATGACGCCCTAGAAGTATATATAATTGTATAAGTCACTCGTGAGAGACCGGTAAATTACAGCTGTGGCCATTCGTTACAGTTTTAATGCGATCGGATGCACTGTATATAGCCAACAGTCATGCGGATTTAATTTGATGCCGATGAGATACGCATCGATGCGTGCTGAATCAAGGCGTGATAACGTATATCTTTAATAAGGGCAATTATATATCCTTTTTGTAAGTAATCTTATCTTTCTATTTTTTTTTAGATTAAACGTGCGAATGTACCGACTATTTTCTGGTAACTGCAAAAATTAAACGATTATTTATATAACCATTAATATGTTGCATAGATACGAACTTAATAAACCACCCGCCGCGTGCGCTCTATACTTTTCCATGAAACATTAACAACACTTACACCGCAAAGAAACAATATAACGCACTAAATAAATCAATCCTTTGCGATCACGAATAATCTCTCGCGCGAGATTAATGCACGAAATCAATAAACGCCAAGCGGCGCGGCTATAAATGTAGTTATTATCGCGACACGACTCGCGATGGCTACTGAAAAAAAGGAAGCGTAAAAAAACCGGTCTTCTCGAGGATCTTGTGTGTGTGTGTGTGTGTGTGTGTGTGTGTATATACACACACACGCATATATACATACTACTGCGCGTATTTCCGACGCCCACTCACGCGCGCATAGGACGAGACTATATGATGCGACGAGGCCAATAAAAGCGAGACAGTCGCGTTCCCCTCGCGCGCCATTGTCGTAGTAGTAGTAGTAGTAGTAGTAGTAGTAGTAGTAGTGTACGTTTATATATATATATATATATATATATATACACACAGACAATGAGGTCACTTGGAAAGCCGCCCTTGCTTATATACGCACGACGATCTTTTCCCATTTCCCGCCGTACGTCATTTTTATGTCGTCGCTTTTAGGCCTTTTACGCGCGTTAATTCAAGGAAATGAGAGACGGGCTCGACTTTCGTCGAATGTCTCTCTCTCTGTGTGTGTGTGTGTGTGTGTGTGTGTGTGTAAGGAGGAAAAAAAGTGGGTATATATAGTGGTACTTGAGATGGGGATGCGCGTATGTCTGTAGGGTGGCGACTTTTCAATTGGATCGGACGGTGTGTCTATATATGTATTCGGAAAATATTGGGCGGAGAATTTTACGGAGACAGCGCGGCGAGAGGTGTAAATCGAATAATAGATAGTTTTTCCTTTGTCATGAGTGAGTGCGTTCTTTACGTATAATACAAGGTTTCAGCGTATAGTAAGACACGAAATTTTCATAAAGAAGCTTTTCAGAAATATCGGTGATCACAAGTGGCGTGTATCTTTGTGTAGCGATCAGTAGCCGGACGATAAATCGTGGGGTATGATTGAGGGGTAATATGAATTATATGGTTTTAAATGGTTTAGTGATTTGTTGTGATGTTTTTTTTTTCTTATTAATCGTTGTGTAACGTTGTCGCAAAGATTGTGGAACAAGTTAATTACGAGGTTGTACACGTGTACATTCATTATTTGATATTGCGAAAGGTTGTCATTAGTCGATTCGAAATAAACTTTAATCGTTTATCATGTAATAAAATATCTTATTTTTTAATATCAAAACAAATGTAAGTAAAATAAATATTCGCTAATTAAACTACTAAAATAACTTTGCTTTACACTTCCTTTTTAAATTCTAACTCAAAATTAACGAAAAATGACATACCAAAGCCACCTGATTTTCCGAAAAAAAGAATCAAAAACATAACAATGCACACCCTCCGGCATCCACACATGCGCTCTATTATACTTGCACCAAAATATATCACACACACACTTTGCCGCTATATACAAGTGTTACGCGGATTTTTCACCGCTCGCAAATATCCGGGAGCCTCTCGCGCGAGCGGACAGCGGATCGCCGTCGATAAATCGAGGGCCGAGTTAAATCGCTCGCAAACGGGACTCGCTCTTTCTTGCGCGCGCGCGATCTGTTAATAACGGTATACGTTGTGTCAGGCGTATATACGCAGGATATGCTCGAAAGTCGCCGTACTACGTTTCTTTTGTGTGCGCGTATATATGTATATACGCTCGCGAAAATCGCTTGATTGTTCTAGTATGTGGGCTCACGTGCGATTCGGTACGGAGATGTTGGCTAAGGATATTTGGATTGGTGTAATCAAGATTGATGAGGGCAGATGATTGATTGGTCAATTCGAATGGTGTATGAAATTTTGGTTCGGCGGTTTTTAACGAAATCGCTTGTGTTCTTGCGAGATTTTGTATTAATTTATCGAAATATTATTAGATTAATAAGACAATTTGGCATATAGAAACTGAGAGGTCGTGAAAGCCAACGCTCCATTCGTAAATTCAATGATTAAACTGATTTGCATAAGTATATATGGGATATATAGTATTTCTGAATATATATATATAATAATAAATAAAGTTTATACTTTGATACGACTATTTTATCTGCAATTTTATTAAGTAATGTCCTCGTTTCAAAGTAAAAGTATATATATATATATATATATACACACCTGCAGAGATTATTTTTAAAATTAAAAATGATACAGCAATTTATAACGCGTATGACGTCACAATGCCAGAAGTAATATGTGAATGTCTTTACAAACCAATTAAGAATAACAAGTTTCTTAATTGTTTTCTTTTTTTTTGCTTTAAAAAGAAAATGAACGTTCATATATGTAATGTGTAATTCCACAATAAAGTTATTCGGAAATTTATCCTATGACTATATATTATTGTACTGGAATATTTTATAAACCTCAGTATATAATGGATAAAACAATTATATAGCTTTGGCTAAAATCTCCTGTATTTATATATAAAAAATCGAGCTTCCGAAAAATTTGCATTCTCGCATTAATACGGTATGGCGAACCCACCGCCCACGTCATTCTCTCTCTTCTTTCTCACACACACACGTATACATACAACACTCACAAACTATAAAAAGTCCGCGGAGTCCAAGCGCGAGCGCGCGTCGTAAAAGCAAAGTCGCGTACGCGCTAACGTGCGAGATGAAAGGCAAATGTTTGGGTTTTTAGCTCTGCGCAGGCGCGTGCGAGTGCGCGCGTTAATTAATTGCGAAAAAGTCGACGGGAGCGAAAAAGCTCACGGCAGCGACAATACCGTGTGTAGGTGCGAAATGCGCGGAGGTTTTGTAGATTTTTCATCGTGTGTATGTATATACGTCTTCAAGAATGAGGAATAATAATACGCAGCGAGTGTAATTAGTGCGCGATGTTTGGGGAAGATTATGTGATAAGAGAAATAGCAGGGTGTGCGTATTGTTTTTGGAAGTCTTAGATCGTGCGAAAATATTTCTGTAATAACGAGCAGCGTCGAAATTTCGTATGAATTTCATTCCAGGTTATATTGAATTAAATATTAGACAAAAATAAATTTTACTCGGGAAGAGAAAGTCTATAAGTCTCTGATGAGAACGCATCACACGAAATACAAAATCTACGCAAATATACACATTTACGGCTTTATAACAATTCGGATGTTATTCGAAAAATCGCAATTATTACGTAAAATCAACAGGACCCGAGAAACCGATACTCCCGTGCGATCAGTTATTACTCCTTCGCGATACGCTTCAATTACATTGTACACGCGATAAGCTAAAAGAGAGAGAGACTAACCAAAGCTATATATATATATATATATATATAGACGCGGGTATAACTGAGCGATATATCGACATCGCGGTCATAAATAACGTTGGAAAAAAGAAACGAGCCTCGCGTCGATGAGAGCGTAATTGCAGCGTCATTCATCAGGAATCGAAGCAACAGCAGCGGTCGCCGCTATACAGCGTACATATATATAGATTACGGCGCTTTCCTCTCTCTCTCTCTCTCTCTTTCTCTCTCTCTCTCTCTCTCCCGCTATCGCACTCGCGTATCGCGGCTAAAGTGTATTACACGATACGTGTGCGCGCGCGTAATGCACGCAATAATAATTGATCCGATGTTGCGCAAACGGCATTATGTGATTTTAATAAATCTCCATAGTTTGTCTCGGATCGCGCAAGTTGCGTGTATTATGGTGTGCGGCACAGGGGGGCGCTGGGTATTATTGAATTAGACGATTTTTCGTGCAATTATAAAGCATGGATTAATTGGATAGGTATATGTATATATTTAATAAGTGTGGTGACCGGTGGTTGCACGCAAGACATATCATGGCGCAATGACAAAAGTAAAGTGTATTATATAGCTTATAATAATATTACAAAACGACGATTGATATTTAGTTCGTTCTGGATATTGCAAATCCTTCGTAAATCTCTTATTTTTAAAATTATTATAAAAATTAAAAAGAAAAATATTTTTCATCTCACTATATCGCTTTTCAAAGTTAATATACACACACACACACACACACACACACACACACACACACACGTGTGAATAATTTATACGCAGGTTTATGCTGCATAAATACTGTGCGCGAAATATTTTCGTAAAAATCATCAGGCAAGAGGTGCAAACAAAATTTACTTTCCCAAAGAGAAAGCTATTGGGTAGGTGAAAGCTCTTTCGGGGGCATCGGATTTTGATGGATTTCAAAATGTCAGCAGAGCCAAGGTGGCTGGAATTTTTCGAAAAACTTTATAGTGCGACGATGTGCAGGTCTTTAATTTTCTGTCGTTTACATGCATATATGTAAAAAGCTAATAAAATATGTTGTGACGTTATGTTTATTTTGTCATGTCAATTAACTTCTGGAACGGCGAACGACGATTTGTTGAATAAAACAGCTCCGATTCGTCTAGATTCTCGTAGAAGGATTTAGCGAATGTTTGATTGACTGGATGAATTTCGCGGACTGTGAAAGTCACATAGTAAAATCTAGATTTTGCAGAAATTTAAAGCAACATGTAATGAAAATGTATATCATTCAACAAATGTTTGACTTTCCAACAAAATTTCGCTTTCAATTACATTTTCTCCAAACTCTAAAAAAGCCAAGTCATTGCTCACAGCCAACCTTTTCAACCTAATTACATCGCGCCCCTTCAACGTATGTAACAAAGCTATCTGTATATATATGTATATACACATCATACTACAACTGCAACGTCGTTGTGCCTGGCACGGCGCGGTATTATTTTTTTATATTTGCGCGCCCAAACACCGCCGCCTACGCGCGACGATGACAATGCACGATAATTAGCCGTCGTGACGATCGCTGCTGCCGACTTGTCACGCCTTGTTGAGGAAAATGCTGTAGCAAACTCGCGGGGCTGTTAGGTCTGATTGAAAAGTGTAACGATTTTATTGATTATTGGTGATCGTGTAGTGGACCGGTTGGTTTTGAAAAATAGAGCTGATGATATTATGTGGATTAAAAATTAGGCCAGATATTTTTGTAGATGTTTATCATAGTGTAGTTATTTCACCTTATGAGAGCAAACTAAAGACGTGGTGACACGATTTTTACATGTGCTTTTGAAAAGTTTCCGTAATCAAATTTGGAAGAATGATTCGCCCGTAACAGACGACAAAACGAGAAAGTGAACTTCAATACTATAACATCTTTTGAGTAATTATAAATATACGGACGAGTCATCCGCCGAGGCGCTCGAACCTACCGACCCTTATTTCGTCTAGGAGATAATATTGTAAATGCATTGGTTCTGCGGTGTAATCTGTGTCGTGGTTGCATAGTGTCTAAAATCACCTAAAATATATCAATTTAAAAAACACATCATTATCACACATTCGCTACTTCCAAAATCTGTAAGTCCAACCTAAAAATTCTATCTCTCTCTCTCTCTCTCTCACTCTCTCATCTAATATTTACCGCAGCTCCTGGTCATCCGCAACGCTACCAACGCCACGCTACGCAGCCAAGGCAAAGCCTTCGCCTCCGTCAATTTTTTTTTCTTTACACGTGCGCACACATATATGTTATATATATATATATATATATATATATATATACACACATTCGTCACCTATACATGCACACGCGTA
>JAYJLV010066742.1:0-16396 GCA_036873485.1 Torymus texanus
ACACACACACACACACACACACACACACACACACACACACACACACACACACACACACACACACACACACACAACCGGTTACTAATGACGCAGCTCACATTATTATATCCCACGGGACAACGTTCATCTCTCACACATCGTCGTCATCGTCGTCATCATGCGCACACGGAATCCCGCGGAAGTTCCTCTCTTTCCTCTCGTCTCTCTCCTATACAACGCAACGAAAGCGAGAGCCTCATATATATATATATATATACACACATATAGTGAGAGAGAAAGAGAGAAGAAGACCGTCGCCTACCGCTGCGTTGGCACGAGCGCGCGGTAACCGAGCGAAATTCGAGAAGCTCCACACGACGGCGGCAGCGACGCGCGCGCGCGCGCTTTATCTCTTCGTCGGCGCCGAGTTGGTGGTAGGGGGCGGCGGTGGCGGCGCGCGATTTTATTGCACTGAGCGCGCGTTCGTATAGCGGTGGGTCGTCGGCCGCGCCGCGAACACCGAGAGACACAGACGCCGAGTGATCGCGCGCGTGTGCGGACGTGTATATAACGTGTATAATATACATATTATAGAAATAAAAAAAGTGTATTACGGTGCACGCGTACGATTTATCATATATATATACAAGGTGTAGAATATACAGTGCGAGAAAGTATATCTATTCTGTGGTCTGTGTGGATTATTGAATATATATATATATATATATATATATATCTGTGTATTATAAACGCCGAGAACTGAACGGCGAAGTACATTGAGTACATTGTAGACAGTGACAATGAGGTTTGAGGTGGTAGAATAAAGTGTTCAAAGTGTGTTAAGAGAGCTCAGGTGATATATACTTAGCTCCGATGGTCGGTGTTCCTGTGGACTGTTGAAAGGTAATGTTCATAGTGAGGATGGATCATGTATAAACGGTGGTAGAGAATGCGAGTGAGCAAAATGGAATGGAAAGCTGGCGGTAAAGCTTTGGAGCGCTGAGGAAAGTTTTTTTTTCTTTTTCTTTTTCGAAATGACATACTTGTGAGAATTTCGTTAAACGACGGGAATTACGGTCGGTTAGCGGAGATTCAGATTATATTAGTCAGCAGTCAAGTCTGGGCGACTTAGCGCCGACTATCTTGTGTTTGTACTTTTAACATTGGATCAGCTGACGCTACGGTGCTACTGCTGCTGCTACCCGAGCACTTTGAAATTCAAATGGCTATGAATATACTTTTTGGAGTTTCTTGCGTAGAAACAATAAGCGACTTTTGTTTATGTGGATAATTTAACGATAATAGAATTGAAAGAAAGAAAACAATATTTTATTTCATGTTTTTTTTTAAATCTATATATATATAAATAGAAGATAATGTCATCCGAATGAAAAAAAAACAAACAAATGTAAATAATTTTTAAAAGTCGTTTATTTTTTGTTTGATCAAGTCACACTATTATAACGCTGTTCTTAGATAACTTTTTAACGAACATTTAATTACTGTCAATTAAATGCCACACTCACGTGGCATTGCAAACGAAGCGTTTAATCTGTTACAGTGTTCCTTCTCAATACCGCCGCGGTTTTCTTTCTCCAATTACATTGTTGATAATAGGATTGAAGAAAGAGGACCGCAGCGGTAGTGAGAAGGAGGATTGTATATTGATTTTGATAATTTAACTAATACAGCGTTGAAGTTTCGAGTAATTAGATTAATTAAGGTCGTGGCTGCGTAGCACACGTTACACGCGTTAGTTGAATAAAAACTTCAACAGCGTAGTATATATATATTGATAATTTATCGTTCACCTATATATATACACATAAAAATTGTATATATACATACTTTGTACTACTTTACAAACATATCTCAACTGCCGTCGGTGTTACAATGATTCGACAAAAAAAAAAAATTGCATACAAAACTGAAAGTAAATAATGCGTATACTTATTAACACGCGATGCGCGCACAGAATTTGCGTTAAAAATAGTAGTCGCATGCTCCGAAAAAGCTGACGAAAGTGCGGGTCTTGTGTGATGAGACTTCGTGCTTATTTTAACGATGAATGATGGCTTTCGACGACGACACACACACAAACACAATATCTTATAACGTTTACGGAAACCACACTTATACAAATCTCGGAAAAATATTTCATGGCCCGATAGAGAGAATTGCACTCTCAACAAACACACGGAAGTACGCCAATGCGATTATGCAAAATCAAAACCCGCAACTTTGTGTTTACCAACACTCGACTCATGTTCGCGCGGTTATTTTGAATTGTCCATATTACACGTATATACGTTGTATGCAACCATCGTATAAACTATATAACTGCAATGTTAATGATAGACACTACTATATATTTTCTTTTTCCGAACATTCTCGAGTACACTTAATCGCGTGCGTATATATACGCGCAAGAAAACATATATGTATATACACACGGTCGTATAGACGACCTCAATATATCGCAGGAAAGAAGACGCACTGCTGTTATCGCCGGGGACAGCTGCTATGCGCGCTCGCTTGCAAGCGCCGTGGGGCAATTTGCCCGAGGATATATATAAGGCAATTGCGAGCGTGCCGCAAGTTCATGGGTGGTATATACACTCGAAAAAGCGATAACGCAATAGAACGAGAGAAAGAGAGTTCATTATCATTACTCGAATCATATCAGGTATATGTATTACACCGAAAATTTGGTATAATATTTATCGTAGTGTGTATATATATATACACACACACACACACACACACACACACACACACACACACACACACGAGCAATGGCAATGGATATATTCGTTTGATACGATTAAATTTTCATCGAGCTAATAAGGAAAAGTTGGTGTGGCCCTCGTTCGGATCATTATTGCCATTGTGTGCTTAATTTTCAAGTGTAATTATTTATCACTCACTACAATATGCGTCGCCCTTGTAGATTTCCGACTTGGGAATATACCAAATAGTTATATTGGGGGGATAATTAATGCGACTGATAATAATCGTATCACCTGTGAGCTGCAGTCCATGATCCTTTTTACATGTCGTCGACGACGGCGCGGTGGTTTTGTTTACTTAGTTGTAATTGCGGATGATGGGATTATGTAGCTAGAATCTCCCTGTATGTTTACATAGAATTACCCAGTGACGTGTGATATACGATGATCTGCGCGCGCGCGCATGTGTTTGTGTGCATATATATATGTGTGTATAACGCGTGACCGTAGTGTGAAAAATTGATGTTTCGTCATTTATTAGTGCGAACTAATAAATTATTATTATTCGATACGATATGTTTTCGAATTACATCATTGTATATGCGACGTACGCATTCGATTTCAATGTAGTTTATCGAAAACTTTCGTCTCCCATTAGATATCTATCGTGTAGCTATGCATTTATATATATATATATATATATTTATAAATAACCAACTTGCGCAGTCAGTTTATCTAATCATCTCAGTGGTAATAACAAACCGACCCGTGAATAATCAACGTCGCTCCTTATATTATATACAATTATATATTACCCGAAACCATAAACACTCTATACCATAATATATATTACTTAACCCGTACGTAATACACACTCACTCACACTAAACCTCATTAATCTCATCTTCGTATAATAACTTTACAACGACGACAGCAGTCGCAAGTTACCGCGTCACGAAACCCCGAAATTACGCGTGAAAAGATCAAAAAGCTCGGAAGGGGATGTTTAAAGAAAAAAAAAAACGAAAACGCTCGTAATGTCGCTTGCTCCTCATTAGCACGGCCTTCGCGCGTGTGCGTGAGCTTTTCCGCACTTCGAAAATCCTTCAAGCAGAGCCAAGAGTCGACCGATTGCGAAACGAATATATATATATTCGTAAGCGAACCGAAGATTAATTGCGGCGCGTCGGTAATTGGATGGTGGTAGGGGAGGTTTTTTCGACAATCGATTCTTTCCTCACGCTTCCGAGCTATATATATATATATATATATATACACACACACACACACACTTGATGTGAACTTTTTGAAATCAATGGAAAAATTCTATAACGATCGTACTTTCGTCTGTACATATGTTAGCACTTAGATGAGAATAGAATCGACTGTGCGTATATATATATAATGTTTGCTGAACGAAATGCGGCCTGGATGTCTGAAGTCGAAGAAAATCAACTATCAACCATCATCAAGCCCTGCGCCGGCATCGGGTGGCAGCTTTGCGATCGGTTAGCGCGCCGCTCGTCTTGGTATATTTTTAGGCGCGAGGAAAGAGACACGAGAGTCTCATTGAATATTCTTATTATATCCGTGCTCTAGTTACATTATTTATTCCGCCAATCAGAAATAAAATCGGCAATTAAACGAGCAGTATAGCAATGCCGCATGAACTGACCGTGTTATACTTTGCTTTATATATGTTTATCATACGTTTTATACTCGCGCGCGCGCGCCATAGTAGTTATAAAAAAGTGTATACTCTGTAATTACTTCGAAAACGGTGCGCTGAGGATCGTCAATTTATTCCCGCGAGGAACGTCGTTTCTTTTATTCAATATGCTATATATATTATCATATGGTTTGAAATAACTGAGGTATCTGCAATATACCTATAAAAGTAATTACGTAACATTTAGGTTTTCTCGACGCTTAACGTCAGTGAACAGAAAATCATATACGCAGCATTTGGCGAAAGTTGAAGGAAAGTTTGTTATTTAAACGTGTATAAGTATGTGGTGTATGCTGAAAAATTCCTGCAAGATTAAACTCATCGCAACAAACAAAAAAACACGCTTAATTCTTTATCACTGTAGCTTTTTATTGGCAAACACGCGAAATTATATATTATAGCTCAATTTTGATAACACGAAACTATATATACATACATACGCGCAACATGCAAAAAGCCACAACAACACAAAGAACATGAAAAATATGCAAATAACGAAAATACAAATACACATACATTTCGTCACTGTACAAACTCCATGAGCCGACCCCCAGTGGACTTTCCTCCTCTTCGTATTACCCAATCGTTTATAATATACCAGTACAGCCGCGATCACTGCAACCCTAACGCAGACGTGGCTCGCATCTTACGACAACATTAAAACGCGTACTCCAACTCAACAATTATTACAAACAACCAATGCACAGCAGCAGCAGTAGCGTTTCGGAATCAACTTTGTTATCAGCATCGACATCCGGAGAGCGACAACGTGCACTATACATAATGCGTCGTCGATGTTCGATTTGCACGCGTATATATACGCTTATACGTGGACCGAAGATAAACAATACACGCACGTGTATAATATTATGCATAGCGGCTAATATTTCGCCATTACGTATATTATAGCTTTTTACGATGAAAATGTGCTCTCAGGGAATTTCTAATTGGGTTGAAATTCGTCAGAGAGATAATGTTTAGAGAGTAAACATATATATACATATATAGTGACGGCGATGCTGCACGTGCATGTTGGATAAGTATGTATATATGATATTTCTGGTATATACGGATATGAGGTAATATCGGATTTTGAGGTAATTTTTCAATTCTATAATATACAACGATTGATGATGCTGAAAAATGACTGTGTGTGTATGATGGCGGTGGATCAGGGTTATTATATCGTGGCTATATATGTATATATACATGTAGTTTTACTCCTCGAGCTACGCAACTAATAAATACGGCGCAGATTCTGCTATGGGTCATAAATATTGATATAATACAATGAAATCGAATACTCTAATGCGACGTGTTATATACGCGGTTTACGAAAAGAAGATTAATCGTGCAATAAATCTTACATATCGATGACATGTTTTATTCCCCCGCCCTGAGAAAACCGAAAAGGTATATTATCTAATTCGTTCAAACCATCGGCACGTGTATAATACATAGAGAAAAAAAAATGACAATGTACAGAAGTATAATCTTCGTATATATTGTATATATAACATTCAATCTTTTGTCTTGTATACTTATACTTTACATAAACGCGACCGCGCCGCGTGCATATATTGCTGCAAGTAGCACAAAAAAGTAACCGACGATCTCGATACATGTATATATATAAATCATATCCCCCCACGGCATCGTGCAAGAGGGAAAAAATTCCGCGCGTTTTTTTTTTTGCCGCGTCTCGCGCACTTACTCTCCGCGTGAACACACATTATGATTCATCTCTCGCGCCAGTATGCTCATATGAGTGTGTCTCTGTGTGTGTATATATCTATATATCATATACGTTCGAGCGTAACGGTTATATTAAACCGAAAAAAAAGAGCCACCACTGTTCGCTCTGTATATATACACACACACACACACACACATACACACATACATACATAAACGCGACCGAGGATTTGGTAAACGGTACCATGATCGTGTCCTTGACACTGGCCACCCGTCATTTTGCCAATAATTTTTCCACGCCCATTTTATCTTTCTTCTTGTAAATTTTACGTAAGTTTCTTTCCGGAAATTTCTCGTTGATAAAACAACAGGGCGAAGTGTTGTTGTTCTTTTTTATTATTTTTTTATGTAATGAGAACCGATGCACGCGCGTGCCGCGTGCGCCTGTTGCGAAATTGTATTATAACCGAATTACGAACGCGCGGTGGCGCGTGTATATATACGAATTAGCGCGCGATGCCGTGGTTTTATTCGTCGTTGTGTGGTTATATATATATATATATATAATAGTGTAGATATATGAGGCAGGAGAAAATTGGCGTTAGGTTATATATATATATGGTGGAATGAAGGAAACGCGGGGAGAATCGATCCAGAAATGTGCGTATATATGTATGTATACATAAAGTTTTATGTAAGTCTCGGATAATAGGTATATTATGTCGTGAATTAGGTGGAATGATAACTTCATATATATACTATCGCTTTGGATTGTGAAATTCCATACGCGCCGTCTGTAATAATTTTTATGTAATTCCGTTATCTATTATATACACATTTTTATATATATATCAAATCTATGGCATGTGGCGATCAATCATTTACGAGTAATACGGCTCGAAATGAAAACTGCATTATTTTGGCTACAATTCTATACATGAAATAAGTTCCTATCCACTAAAACACCGACACCTTAAACCGCACCAAAAATGCATGCGTACATATACAAAAATTAAAAAATCTCTCATACACATCGACATATATAAACAACTACGTCGACGCATGCAGACGAGTAATAAGCCATTAGCCACCCTATCGCGAAAAAATACTCTCACTCGTCTCCTTGATACCGATATATACTTCAAAGGTTTGTGCGCGCGAGCGCGTACGCTATTACATACCTATATACACACACTCTCGCGTGCATCCTTGCCCTCGTTACACGCACATACATGTATATATACAGCAATAACATCTATATACTGTGGCCCCGTATATATATACTGGTACTCTCCACCCCCTTTTTTTACCTCCCGCAAGCGTATATATGAGCGATTTTAGGTGTGTAAGTATGTACATATATATGAGCTGAAGGTCGCGTATAGGTGCCTGATATCTCAAAGTAGTGCTATAAGTGTATGTGTGTGGGTTCGAAGCGATTATTTTTAAAGATATGACCTCACCAGGGGTGCAATGATTTTCCAAGAGCGAAAAATACGCGTTATTGCAATGCTGTTCGGTTGTATGTATGTGTGTGTGTGTGTGTGTGTGTGTGTGTGTGTGTGTGTGTGTGTGTGTGTGTGTGTTATACGAGCTTCTTTAATCGAACAATCACGATTTTTAAATGCAATATGCAAGTGCACGGCTATATAGCTCGCACGGTTTCGGCAAGAGTAAATGTTTGGAGGATGAGTGATTTTCTTTTTCTCCTTCTTCTTTTTCTTCTGGCTCGTTCTTGTACGCGAGTTTACCGTTTGGTTTATAATCCACCCAAAATTCCTTCTTTGTTTCTTGCATTTTAAAAATGGAACAGCCTCATCACTACGATTGGAATGACGATTATTTTAATACTTTTTTTTTTGCTTTATCAATAAACTAAATCGATCCTATAAACTCAATGGTGCAAAAGTTCACAATCGAAGCAATTAAGAGCGTTTCCAAAACGACTCTTCCTTCGTCTGATAACTTCGTTTAAAGTCATTGTACGCGGCGACTCAAGTTCATCCATTTTTTATTAACGACGCAGTGTAACAGCCCATAGACAGACGAAATTATCGCGAATCCCGTGTGTGTGCGTGTATATACACTCACACACACACACACACACACAAAAAGAAGAGATTAACGCTATCTAACTGTCCTCTAACAAATCTCTCGAGAGGAAGAGAGCAAACGATTACATTACACTTCCAAATCGAGGAATTTCATCTGGACGCAGAGTGCAATACACTCGTGGTCAGGAATTAACCAAAGAACAAAACAAAAAGCGAGCGATAGTACACACGCGCCTGAAAAAGAAGTTGTTTATTTGGACGATTGATAAATCGAAGCGTGAAAGTGGCTTTGGGTATTGTAATGTGTATAATATATACGTACATATGTGTTCGCGTGTCTGTGTTTATATAATATGCATTTCTTCTCGTTCGTTGGCGCGAATATATATATATATATATATATATATATATATATAAACGGCGGCGCAACATACGGTTATATATACTAATAGATGAGTACATGCATATCCGATGAGATTTTAAAAAATACACACATTCATTCGAGCAGCTAATTCCGCGTGTTCGACGCATCTGCGCGCGTTTCGCGTGCAAAAGTATTTTTTAAAGAACCTGCATTCACACAAGAAACAATCTATGCAATAGAAACAATAAACGCACAAATAACAAAACGACAGCTATTTTTCTATAGAAGTTTTATAAAAACAGTGATTAGCGTTCCACGCGCGTATATATAATTCCCGTCTATATATATATATATATAGCGATTGTCGCTTTCTGCGTCGAGGAAGATATACTTTCTACTCGCCGTGGCGACGATACCGTGCGTTTATATTGTTTTCACTTGTGTGGCCATCGTTCCATGCTGCAGTGATGTGTATATATCTATATATCCTTGTGATTAATTGACTTTCTGGTTCGTAAATTTGCCATCGGAAATTACTGGTCTCGCGGGTAAGAGTAGCCGCGCTTTCCACCGGCGCGCAGTCGAGGTAATTGACGGCGATTGTAAAAAGAAGAAGGAAAAAAACAAGGAGAGAGAGAGAGAGAAAGAGGAAAAACTGATTATCGCGCTATGAGTTCCCGTCGAACGGGCATAACCTGGAAGTATAATGGTTAAACTTTTTTGCTAAAAATAATTGCCATGCACCAGCGGATCGTGATTTTACATGTATATATTGTATAAAAGTTCTAAGTAGAAAAGTGGTAATACGATATATATATGTGGATTAGAATTGAATTACATGTGGATGAAAAAAAAATGACCGTGCGAGATGAGCATATGATAATTATATATATAAAAATAATAAACGTGTTCTCGCTCTGTACGTACATAACCATCACATGAATTTTTTTGTTCTCTCTCGAACGCAATTTCATGCGAATTTTCCTCAATCACAACGTAATTATTGCTACATTTTTATAGTTTTCATGTATATACATATACATTCAAGTCCAATACTGCTCGTCCAATTAAGCGTTGACTCACGTACATATAATTGACACGCGCATCTGGTATAGACATTTTATCAGAATTTTACAATTGAGCAAAGTTCAACATTTATGTAATGCACCACTACATATACATATATACGTATATTTCAACAGTGATAATTTTTTTTTTTTGATCTCCTTACCGCTATTCTCCTATTCATTCTCACGACATACCTTACCCTTATATGTTCATCTAAAATAATCTTATACTATCCTCATCATCTGCTGCACACTTTTTACCGTATCCTCAACGCAGCTTCATACAACAAACTCCATTTCGCTGAACTTTCGAAACTGCATTACACACATACACACACACACACACAGATATACACGCCTAAGCTTCCACGCAAGAATGCATCTTACAAAATATATATACACGTCGCATTTAAATAATTAACCGGCACGCATCGAACATAGACTCTCTTACTCTCTCACCCGGGGGCCGCTCCCATTAGCACAATGGCATACAGCATCTTTCGCGTGTATATATATACAAACCCCGTGTTACGCCATAATTGTTGCCAATATGTACATATACAAATGCTCATACACACAGATGTGAAAAATAAAAAAAAAGGAAAGATTCTTTCGTATATATATACACGCGTGTGTGTGTATGTGTATATATGTATGTAAGAGCTGCGAATCGTGCACGATTACTATCGGGGTAATATACTGTAATATCAGTTTCGCCTGTCTGCCGATCGTATCGTAGCACCTCGATTACGTTATATACCTGCGCTGGATCTTAAATAATGAATTTAACATCGGTAGATCGCACTCGAAGCAGTAACACCGCGAAATTAATCCTCAAAATCACGTCTAGAAGCGTATATAGTATAGTTACCATGATTAACCAAATTTCCGAAAGAGACCAAGTCATGTGTATAATATACAAATCTCTCTGAGTGTATAGTGCATACTATAATTTGATTTACCGGTACACTGACGCTACCTCCACTTCTGATTTTCCTCTTTTTCGCTCGTTGCATTGATTTTTCCAAGTCGCCGCGCGTCGTCGCGCTGTCTGCCTCTCGATCTTATCTTCCGCATCGTTGATCACCACACGTGCGCGTGATTTCTTCGTCTAGCGAAATACCATCGGTGTAGATTTTGGCCGAATGGTTTTCAGTATGTGTGTGTGTATAATTTTTACATTGGCAAGCGGCCAGCGGATTAAAGTATAAATTCGACGAATAAAACGAAGTTTTGCGGCATGTGAGCGATGGCAACACGCGGCGTGTCGTATAGTATATATTGGTATATAAGCACGCGAGTTATGCAAAACCACGTATTTTATTAGTCGTAGATAATCAAAGCAGCAGCATAGCGTCGGTGTGGTATATTAGTGGCGATAGAAATATTATACTTAGAGACAATATACACACACACACACACACACACACACGCAGAAAGCACAAAAATATACATTGTCTTGTAACAGTGTGCGATAAAATTTCCAGAGGATAAAGATGCAAACAAATCAGCGACGATTTGAGGAAAGTTATATTTTCTCTATTATGCGCGATATTTGTGTGTGAAAATGCGTGCACGGTTTATTTTTGTATAAGCGATAATTTTTTAGGTGCGATGATGCGGCCGTGTAATATGTTCTCGTTGTGTAAATTATTGATTTTGAAAAACTAAAATCACATAAAAGGTTACGTGTATTGCATAAGAAATAAATTGGGTTTTAGGATTTAAGTATATGAATTTCTATCAGTTAATCGAGTTGATTGATCATTTGGTATAACATCGTACGATCCACAGTAAAATCATGAATCTTTTTAAAGGCTTTTCCCATCTCATCCAAACACGTACCACTCGAGCTTTAAGTGTGGAAAAATCATTTGATCTATCAATTATTCTACAATATTATTAATATTATTATTATTATTGACCATGAACCACTTTTTCTACGTAATTATAAAAGAATTCGCGTTATCGTTTCGTGCAGGTCGTTTCTTTTTCTCTCACCTCACAAATCGTCCACAAGTTCAAGCTACACAAAAAGCTCCAGTTCTTTCAGAATTAAGCTCTCCAACATCATAAAATCGCTAATCTACAACTCGATGTAAATCCCACACGATGCAAAAAGACAAAGTCGTGCGCGGTACAGAATTATTATCGACACAATATATAGTTTCATATCGCGCCAATGTCGTTGCTCGATTTTTTTTTCTTCACCTCGACATTATGTATACCACACGACATATGTACACACACACACACACACACACACACACCCCGAAAAAAACAGCCTCATTGTCGAATATCGCATTGGAATTTTCGCACAATGCACTGATATATACACAACAGTAGCACCCACTCACTCACTCTCTCTCTCTATAATTATTATTTCTTTTTTATTCGCGACATCTTATCGGACTTATCGTCCGCCTAAATCTAGCCATGGCACACATCTCCTATATACTCCACTATACAATACCGATATGTCTCATCATCATTAATTGTTTTTTTCTCCCCCTTCGCGAAAAGTATCATCACCTCTCAAGCTGTTCGTTATCACCGCAAAAGCGGAGGGGAATATCACAACGCGATAACGCGACTGGCCACTACCTCAGGAATGCTTTTCTTGCTTAAGAACGAAGAGGTGTGAGCGCGCTCGTGTGTATGTGTGTATATATATTGTCAGGAGTAAAGCTGACGGTTGTGGAGTCGCGTCGGGAGTAGCGGCGAGCGCGGTTGTGCGCGATGGCCGCCGGATTAGTTTTAAAACGTATATATCGCTCTGTAAATATATATAACATATAGTACCGTAAAAGTGAGGGTGTAATATCGAAGTGTGTGTGTGTTGTTGCTGCGCTGTTACTGAAAACGAGGTGATTTTTAAAAACTCTGAGCGAGTTTTGTAATAGTGTACGTGTGTGTGTGTGTGTGTGTGTGTGTGTGCGTGCGTGTGTGTGTGTATATATAGTGCAAGTAGCCGGCTGATACACCAGTGTATTAATATCTAACCCATCCTTATACCTACTATAAATATAAGAAAAACCTTTACTTTTTCTATAACGGGTAACCGACAGTACATATATATATAACTGTATCGTTCACACAGTATATAGATAAACCATACTCTGCGTATCATTTCCGATACATCTTTGAAGACAACTGTATATACCGACCATAAACTTAGACTTTTTAAGATTTTGTTCGAGGACGCTACGCGTGCGTATAATATAGTGCCACACGCGTACGGACGTGAAATTTCAGACGCACATGCGCGTGCAGATGCGACGTGTCAACTGCTGCATCATCAGCTAGTATATCGCCACAGCGGATATCTATAACGTCGCGTTTCGAAAGCTTGCCTCTAATATATATATATATACTTTCCCGGCACACTTTGTATATCGAATGAGGCTTGATTAATAATTAATTAATGTTTATATACAGAAAGATTATTGTGATAAAACTTTTGTAATAAAAGAAGAAAAAAAGGCAATATAGTTCAACAATATGATGTTTGTGTTTTAGGAATCTGGAATCATTTATGAATGGATGGCGGTTCGACGGAGGACGCGGGAGGTGGACCCGTTACGGGCCTGGGAGGTCTGGAAAGATGGTGGACCTACCTGCTGATCGCCGGCATCTGCATTGTCCTCTGCGGCTCCGTGTTGCTCAATTCGACCCTCTTAGTCGCCTTCATCAGGAGACCGGGACTCAGGACCATCTCCAACAGGTACCACCTTTCATATACCTCATCACGGAAAATTCCTTTTACATTCGGAGGAATCTATTTGTGCTTCGTTAAAAAAAAATATATAATAAAATAAAAAGTATATACAACGGTTGCAAATGCTGCACTTTTCGTAAAAATATCGTAAGCGAGTTATACACTTCCACGAAGACAAACGATCCTCTTGTTTAATATTTGTACATAGATATAGTATTTCGCATATATACAGACACACACACACGCGCGCGCGCGCTTACTTAGTCGCGCGTGTGTGTGTGTGTGTGTGTGTATATACACACATAAGCTGTCTTGAAATTTTGATGAACTTTTATATAGAAAAGAATATAACTATATCATATAGCTATATAGCTTTCATAGAACATATATATATATAAACGGTGTGGGGCGTCCTTGCCGATCCCAAAAGCACACACAGCACTATATATATATACCTCCCCCATCGTGTCCGCCCAATTAACACACGGCGCGACCTAATTTTTTTTCTTCTCGCGTGGGCGCGCGTTGTCGACAACGAAAAAGAAGAAGAAGAAGAAGAAGAAGAAAATGCGACGATCACGCAATGTGTATATACACACACACACACACACACATACATGTATATATATGTGACAATTCGGATCCGTCTTAGGAAAACGTCATTGAGGCCCACGCGCATAGCGGAGGCGCGGTTCGCGCACATATAATATTATAACATCGCGACGACGCCCTTGCACACGGTCGCGGAGAAAGAGAGGTAGAAAGAAGAAGAAAGAAAAAAAAAACACGTTTGCGCAAGGTTATAGCTCTATACGTGTATGAGTATGTGTGTGTGTGTATATCCGGTGCGCGGGGTTTTCTAACGGTTTCACCCGGAAATTCACAGGATTGAAAGGATTAGACTCGTAGACATGCGACAACCGCGAGAAAGTCATTAGACGAAAATATACATATATATGTATGATTAGCGTGAGTAAGTCGGTATGCATGCTGTAAATAATGTAATAAGAAATAAACAAATTACCTTGCGATATGTGTATAATATACGTGCAGGTTCGCGACGTACGAATGCACATTACGGACGTGTACGTCAGTAGTTCGCGTGCGCACGCGCGACCAGTAGGATAGATTTGAATTCGAACGCTCGTAAATAATATGTATAGGGGGAATGACGAGTGATATGGCGTCATGTTTAATTGATGGGTGCAGCAGTTGTATTTTAATTCGAAAAATGTTGAAACGCTTCGTGGTTTTTTGCGCGCGCCTCGAGTACCGAGCTTGAAAAAATGCTTGCGTATATATAGTGTATAAAATTTTGTACTAACTCGTAATTATATATGTATTCTGCTTGATCAATACTCATATATAGATAGATCTGTAATCGTATATGTATAGACATATCAGATCAGTGTACTCTATAAAATTATTCTTATATGTGTCTATATCCATGCGCGAATAAATGTATATCGAGAAGCATTCTCATGAATAATATGATATAGATATTATAAACAAGCGCATATAATCGTACATACCAATACGCTTGATTTAATTAAAATTATACATATATAGTTACATTATATATCTTTCAACGAATAATTTTCAAATAATCTCTTCGTATAATATACCTGCGCTTTGCATACAAAATCTATATACAAATATTTGTCTCTCGCTCTTTCTCTCTCTCTCTCTCTCTCTCTCTCTCTCTCTCTCTCTCTCTCTCTCTCTCTCTCTCCTATAATCATCGCATTCCTATTCCACGTGCAACATAGCGCATAATTCGCACAGTAAGTCAGAGCAAAACCTGCATTAAGGCATGCATACTGCACAGCACAGAATTATATCGTTATAATGCTAGGCTCACCGGTACTCACACAAACATATACACATATACCTATACACACAATGTATAATAAAATAAACCGCTACTGCGCGAACGCAAGGATCCGTTCTCCTCTCGTTTTTGTTCTTCTCGTAGTCGACGTCGTCGTTGTCGTCGTCGTAGCGATGGAAGATTACGGAGTGTCGCGCCACCAATTTCGGCGCATATATATATATATATATATATATATGTATATGTATATATCGACTGCACACGCGCGTCTCTTTTTTTCTGGTGCCGAACGTTAAACTCCCATAGTAGCAGTCACTCTTTTCTCGAGCAATTTAATCTGTCAATTTTTTACGATGATTCAATCTTGTGTGGCTGTCACTTTGATTTCGTCTTGAAAAAAAGAGACACAGTTATATATGTATCGGGATGGGTTAGCACCGATCGTAGCGTTCGCTAATTATTAATGATATCGTCATAGTCGCGCCGTTACGCAAAAAGTTGTCAGTTCGGGTACATTACGTAAGCCAAAATGTATAAGCGCGCGCGTGCATACGCCAAAGACGCAGAATGGATTTTCGACAGATCGTTAAATAAATTTTCATAAATTTTCAATTTCTTAAAAAAAAAAAATATATATATATATATACACACGGTATAGTTGTAATGTTATGCTAACTAAATAATGCAGGTTGATGTTGGGCTAAGAACGATTTCAAAGATGCATTTAAATGAAGTAATGGTCGGTAAAAGAAGATTAGGGAAAAAGCTAAAGAAGTGATGATTATATAGGTTTACGTGCTGTTGGAGCATTTTTTTATAAATGTGTACTGGTAATGGAGAGTTCGCTGTTACAGAGTATATGTATTCAGGGAAAGAAGAGATTAAATTTCTACTCTGTTCGCAGCTTGTATACCTTGTCGAGTATATAGTTTATATTTTTCCTGATAAAGCATTGTTGTAAAAAGAATATTGACAATTAAAGTGGCATTATAAGGTTTTTTTTTGTTGCTGTTGCCAGCTCGCGATAAAGCTTTTAATCTAGGGTAGTGATAATACCGTTACTAAGCATTGATTTCGCGATTATCCATGCCGTGTTATTTTATTCTAAGCTTGAAAAATATAAAAATTGCAAAGTATGCCAATGCTATGAAAACATATGATATATATATATATATATATACACACACACACACACACACACACACACACACACACACACACACACACACA
>JAYJLV010066773.1:0-16391 GCA_036873485.1 Torymus texanus
ATATATATATATACACACACACACACACACACACACACACACACACACACACACACACACACACACACACACACATTACCGGCGAGCTCATAAATCGTTAGTAAGAAACCTTCTTCCTCTCTCTCACTCCCTTTCTCTTCCTGCTACCTACCTTCTAGACTTATATACCTCTCTCTCTCTCTCACCCGCAGCCCCTCTTATTTTATTTCTCCGCACGCGGCATTTCCTCCGTTTCATATTCTCACCGAATGCCCTCCTGCTTTTCTTTTCCTAATAAGATTTACGATTTTCCTCCGACTTAGCAGTAGCAGTAGCAGCAGCAGCAGCAGCAGCAGAAGCAAAAGCAGAAGCAGAAGCAGTAGCGATTGTTTGATAAAACATTAATACCGTTTGCATTTGGGTTAATTGTCGGCGTGTGGGCTATGATCGTTGCGCCCGCATAACCGACGGTTGCGCCGACCGCACACGCTTCCGAGTGAATTATTCACGAGGACGATCTATAACTCTTTACACTGAATTCACCTTACACGACTTGTCCTTTTCAATTCTTTCTGCTACTTGTCAGCCCCCGCCCCTCACCCTTTAATTCGACGCCTGAATTCTTGATGCGTGCTTTCAACCCGGATGTTCTCCGAGTCTCGCGGCGGAGGAAATGCGCGCATTATCATTATTATATTAATTTTCTACTTTGCTGCTTTATTGCAATATTCCTATTAGTGGTAGTGCAGAGACTCATCGCGTTGCATGACCCACATAAAGATATCGCTGCATTATTTAAGATACGCAGTCGCTTAGAGATTGATAAAGGCACAAATGTATTAAATTATGTATGTCTTTCGCTCTACATTCCTCTCTCGAATATTTACGCTAAAAATAACCGCATACGCAGCTCGCTTGGATGAATATTTCCGCAGATAAGGCGCTATACGAATAAATATCTATCCAAGAGCAAAAAGAAGGAAAGAAAACACGCTATACCTTTTTACTATGCATCAGTCGAACAAACATTATTCCAGAGCCATATCTATAACACTGGAGATAAGATTATTTTTAACGCTTGAGCCTGATGAAAGTCGCGCACGAGACGATGCATCACTCCGACGACTAAATTCATCGCGAGCATCAAAATTTAATTAAACCCACACTTCTCCCACCACAACGCACCAGCATTAATTCATCAGCTTCACTCGACTTGCACTACACTGGCCCAAAAAACTTTCCACCCCGTCTTAATCAATTTTCCAGCAGATGTGTACACAGTATGCATACATCTCGGGCTTTTTCAAGTAGAGCAGATCCGAGCGGGTCAGACGCGCGATGCCGCGCGTAACCAGCTGCAGCCGCGCGTCGCGCAGTATTGCGCGACGTATGTCTATGTATAGGTAGTACAGCGCCTCGTGCCCGCGAAGCTTCACTCGCTCGTTTTGCGCACGTGCTGCCGCTGCCTCGAGAGCCTCCTACAGCGTGTCAATCGGGAGTTTTTGCGTTTCTTGTTTTAGAGAAGCAGCAGGATTTTTCGGAATTATACGTGCGCTTTGCTTGCACTAGGATTCTTAGCTCTTTTTTAATGTGGGATGGAGATTTTTAAGGCTCAAGTGCAATGAGTTAATGATGAGATTTATTATGCAGCGCATATAACGGCTTTTCGAGTAATTATAGACGTCGAGGAAAAAGTTGGACTAATCATTAAAACATAACTTTCTAAACGCCAGTGCATGTAGTCTACAAAACGTATTCCTGGTACCGCTATTCAACTATTGAAATATTCATGCCGGAAACTTTCGGTTATACATTGTAATTTACTTATGCTACCGCCAACTATCATGCACATCAATCTTGCGCGTATACATAACAGACGTATTTCCGAACTTGTAAGCAAATAACTTCGTGGATTTTTAAAAATTTCAAATTATTCATTTATCAAATATTTCGAATATTCCCGCAGTAAAAATTAGTATCCCGGAGATTTTCTCGTTCAAACAACATTCCACGCAACAAGAAACTTTTTATTTAAAAATAATAACGTGTAAACTTTAGGAAAAAGCTCGCATTATAATTACAAATACGAGGCGCAAAAAAATGCAAAAGTTGAGAAGACTTCGGGACGCGTGAAAAAGTTTCGTTCGTACAACGAGAGCACCGCCGGCGGCGCGTCATTTCGAATTCCGCTTTTTCTCAAAGCTCTCGCGTGTACATGTGTGGAGTATATACAATACAAAAAACGTGCGAATCGCGCCATTATCATAATGCAAGAACCATGAATTTTTGCTACGCACGCGCGGATATATACACAAGCCTTACCTATACCTCTCTTATTTATACGCATATATGCACCACGTGTACCATTTACGTCGCTCGTAAAGCCAGACGGACGGCTGAGGTTCTTTCGGCAGTGAGCTGCATTCTACCCCATTCTACACACACACACCGTGGTTCGTTCAACATTTTCGAACTGCACACGAGATTTCCATTTCAACTCGCAGCACAGCTTCGAGCTGCTCACTCCTCGTTGCCAAGATCCAGAGCACGCACAAAATCACGCTCGTAAAACAAAGTAGTGCGCACCGGAGGGAGAGTCGATCCGCTTGGCATTCGCATGTATAACGCCACACACATACACACGCAGCGCATAAATCTAATAAATGAAAATAAGCAAAAGAAAGCTGTGCAGCCCGCGCGCGCGACGGGCAATGACACACCTGAGCGAGAGCGGCGGCGTAAATCGATAATGGGACGCTTGGGTGCGAGAGCGAGCGAGCAAAAGCCAGGAAACCGAGGCACATAATAAGAAGGCGTCGCGCCGAGTCGAGCGCGGAAGCAGTCGCAGCCGATCGGGTATCCGACACGTGTAATGCAGCGCGCGACAGCGCCTGGGAAAAGGAGGAGGAGGGGGTGGCATACGTATACGAGCTGGATGGAATTTATCATTCTCGTTACGACTTCGTGCTGAATCGTTTATCCAACTGCCATGCGGCTGCGTACGCGTGTGTGGCTTCGTGGTGGGGAAAGTCGAAAATCGATTTTCCCCTGGCATTTGAATAATTTTTCGAGCTGCGATTTCCGGCCGTGACGTCATTGTAGGCAAAGTCGTGAGTGGGCTTGCAAAGAAAAGAGAGAGAGAGAGAGCTTTCAACTGAGAAGTACTGCTTGAGTGTTTTAGTTACAATCGATGAAAATATCTAAATGGATATGCCCTTGTTAGATGTTATTATGTTTTTATGTGGGCAATGACTCATAAGTGGCGGAAAACTCTTGTCACGCAGTGCAACTTTTTTTCCTTACATTGTGTTTAACTTGAAATTCAACTTTAATGCACTCTAATTCGTAGAAAAAAGAATTTGCAATTCATAGAACAATTTTTCTCAAGTGCACGCCGACTTAGCATAAAATTTTCATAAAAGTGAAACAAACGCTGAATGTTGAACGCTTTTTTTATAATAATATATATTTTGCAGGATACTGTATAAACACATAAATTTAAAAAATATAGCCTACCTCGAAATTAAAAGCATATACAAGGGGCTATAAAATATGCAGTTATGTAGATAAAAATTTTGATAACGAGCAGTAAACGGCTAATATTTTACGTGAACCACATGAGGAAGAAGGTAATAAAAACGAGCATTATGTATACATCGAAATAAATATATTTATTTATCATTAAGTATACTCAATCATTCCGAGTATACGGAATCCGAGAAAACGCCCAAAGCCAGTAGTAAAAGAACGAAAGTCAAGGCACGTGACCTCTTTCGAGGATTCACCCTCTCGCGAGAGTCAATGATTGCTTTGTTACGACCCCAGCTCGTCGCCGTCCTGCAAGCTTATCGAGCAGAAAAAGGAAAAATAAAAAAAATTCAATGACGACGATTGATTTATCGATCGGCCGCGTCGCAGGTAATAAGACTCGAGATTTTTCGTCCTCGCACCTTTTACTTCGTCTCCTCGCCCTCCAAGTGCTGATTTCATTTTTTCTGCGAGAAAGGCCGACGTCACGATGGCTGACACGCGCACGGCCCTTATATCACAAATCGCTTTAAAAAAGTTCTAATCTCGCCGAGAATTGCCGATCATTAGGCCTCCGAATGCACACAAGTGCGCCATGTGTGGGCGAAAAGTTTCGGAAAATCGATGAATCACCCCTTTTGTAAATTACGCACTTCGTCGTGCTGTAATTTAATGATGCCCGTTTTAATAATATGTATATATTATGGTAACCTGCCTCCTCACGCGATTTAATTTCCATAAATATATTTGTATATATTGGGGGAACGTTTCATTCAAATGGCTCTTCTAAATTGGTCGGGGTTTTCTCGAAGAGATGTCTGTATTTCGACTGGATTTTTCATGTAAATTTCGTTTTAAGAGGAACATAATTGAACTAGTTTTTATTAATTAAAATGATTCCACAATGTGTGTATATAATAAGATATTTATAAATACCATTTGCCTATTATATGACATTATATTTCACGACCCAGAGTTTCATTATAACCGCACTAAAACAGAATAAATGAATTTTTAAAGTCTCTAATATGAGCCCAGATATAAATTCTTAAGCAACTCTCTATACGTATATACCTACAGCTTGAACATCAAATTAAATTTCATAGCTGAAAGTTTGAAATTCGGTTTCCCCCTCTGCCCTCCTGACATACTCATTACACTTTAACGCTCCGACAGTTTTGCAACTCGCCGACGGCTTCGAGACCGCGTGCTCAGCCGCGTTAATGGCTACTTACCGATCGTTACAGATCGACCGAGGAAGAGAGAGAAAGAAAGAGTATATAAAAGTGAGTTCGGACGACTGCCACTCCCTTCGCTCGAGGACGGAAAACAGCTGTAAAGCGTCTTTCAAGTTGTAATCCTCGAAGGCCCGCCCGGGG
The DNA here is from genome assembly GCA_036873485.1 of Torymus texanus. Taxonomy (NCBI): domain Eukaryota; kingdom Metazoa; phylum Arthropoda; class Insecta; order Hymenoptera; family Torymidae; genus Torymus; species Torymus texanus. The sequence goes on from JAYJLV010066773.1 coordinate 4,887, forward strand.
GAGCAGTAGTATTCCTCCCCCGCTTTGCCTTAGTTTTATTTTTATCGATTGAATGGGAATTATTTTCGTTCCTCTAACGCGGCAACTTTTCAAGATAAGGGGCTTTTTATTGTTATTCGCTTGATATATATGGAGCGGATTATGCGTTATTATATCATCGTCTATTAAAATTCGAGGTTGGATATGTAAAAGAAAAATGGCTTTTTGAATGCACGATTGTATACCGCAGCAAAGCAGTTAGTCGCGTCTGTGCTGTACGCCGCATATGCAACGCTCCCAATTATACCCACCGCGGAATGAAAGATATACGCGAGGACCATGCGATCCATCCGCGAGCGCCCTATAACAATGCGTCTCGCCGTACTGCGAAATTCATCCTGCGTATTTTGCCCCTGCCGGTGAATATTTCAGGATGCGAGAGCGGAATACAGCAGGAAAGTGTACGAATCGATTACACAAGCCGCGCCCGACGTTTTTACGCGCGTTCGGGGAACCTTTCGAAACGCCGTAAAACACACACACACACACACATGCGGAGAAGAGGACGAACGAAAAAAATGAAAACAAGGAAGGCACGCGGGTATGTACTGCAGCTCTGGATGAGAAGAAAGAAAAAAGGTTTTACAGGTGCGTAATGCGCACGACCGTTTGGGGAAAACGTCGAAATTTCAGCGCCGCTGTGCGTCGAGGTATCGGGGGACTTTGAATTAACGACGTACCAGCCAGCCAGCTAGCCAGTCAGTCATCTCTCTCTCTCTCTCTCTCTTTCCCTGTGCCCGTGTGCGTGTATCGCTTCTACCGATGTCTCGCGGCCCGGAAAAACTTTCCTGCTAAATTGCGCGAGCAAGCGCGGGAAACTTTTAATTTTCCTGTTTAATGCTCCAAGTGGCCGAAAAAAAATAAAAGTTTTAGCGGAGAATAAAAGTGCCGTTCGAGCCAGGTGAAATAAAAAATATTTTTTCTCTCCACGGCGAATGTTTTTATTTTATATACGAAATATAAAAGCAGACGTCACGCTTTAGTGTCAACTGTATTTATAGGTATATATAGCTGTCTTAACTTTGCTCCAGAGCATATATATATAAAGAATGGAGCATACATAGCTAGAGTAAAATAAATATAGAAATATTCAATTCTTTTCCGAGCCCATATAAAAATCCGCAAAAGCTTGCGCGTGAAAAACCATTGCGCTCCCTGAAAATAACGTACGAGCGCACACGAAGGGGAGGTGGAGAGAAGAGATCAAGTACAAGGACCGTGACGATACGATATCCGTCCATAACCAAAGCGCACGGCGTTCGATTACTCTATACTCCCCTTGCCTCTCTTCTTTTCTGTCCAACGTGTCGAGACATTCCTGACAACCGAGCCCGCGTCGGCGATTCCCCGGGCGTATTTCGATTTCGCTGTGCGCCGTGTACCGCCGTCAGATTTGCCGCACGGTTCAAAGTTTTTCCGCGCGTATATAGAAAAGCAAAGAGAGATAGCGTTCGCCTCCTCTGAAGATAGATACGACAAAAGAGAGAGAGAGAGAGAGAGAGAGAGAGCGAGGGAGATAGTTTTATCGATTTTAACGCGGGGCTCGCGTTTCATTGGCTGCCACAGACACGCGCGCGCGGCCTTCCCGTGATTTCTTTTCAATCCGTGTACAGAATGGAGATGGCGACTCGTTATGTGGAGGAAATTATAATTTTTTTCTCCTCTGCTCTCTTTCTCCGTTTCTCTCTTTTCCACTAGATCGGGGCCATGTACATAGAAAACGTGACGGTGGAAAAGCTTGTAGCGGAGATAAAAACAATATTGGAGCTGTTGTAGATTGATATAAATAAAATGATGTTTGGAAGAGGGCGAATTTAACCGTCAGAACTATCGGTAAAATCATCGGAAACTTATTTCCTTTGTCGGCAAGTGGCTAAACGAGGCAGTAATAAGAGCAACAATTGTCAATATATATAACAGATAGATTCTCCGTGTATATATAGAGGCGGGAGTCGGCGCGAGTTTCGGGGCAATCAACAGGCTCGTCGAAAGGAGGAGATGCGATGGCTTGCTCACGGCCGCTTTAGTTTTCACTGAGGACTGTTTAACCTCGATTAACGCCAATTACGCGCTTCCGATCTAATCTACTGAATCTACTCGCCGGATAGTCTCTCCCTCTCTATATAGCTAGACCTATACTGTTCTCTCTGGAGTACAGCGTCGAGTCTGTTGTCACATGTACAAAGAACTACGTATTGATTATACTCAATTGTATACGAGCGTATAAATTCATCGTCTGATAATCCGCCAACTTTTCAATAATTTTCATATCGCGTCAAATTATTTAAGCAGCTCGATGGCGGAGAATGCGCACTGACACGCGGCGAGCAATTAAATATTTCAGGCAGAACGCGCGAACGCGCCGCGAGTCCGCTCTCTGAAAGGCAAAAAAAATAAAAACCGGGGAGCTATCGCGTCGATTAAAACGTCGACAAATAAAAGCGAGCGCGCGTACATATATACGCATAAAAGCTGCTTGCGCCTCAGTGAGTAATTAAAACTGGAGAGAGATAAAGAGGAGGAGAGGGCGAGTTGAAAAAAAAAACTAGATAAAGAGAATCGTGTATGTTTGCCGAAAAGGATGCGCATTGACGTTTTATCCCACAGCAGCGGCAGCACGCGAGAGTATAGCGTGCGGCTCGCTCGCTCGCGCGGGCCAGTAAACTGCGTTAAGAGGCAAAAGCGCCGGGCTGAATAATTATTATGGCTATACCGCTTTCACTGTTGTGCTGCTCTTGTTGATTTTATTTTACTTTTTTCCCGCTCCTCCTTTGCTTTATTAAAGCGCTTTTTATTTGATAATTGCTCCGAGCGTGCATGGGCGAAAGGCTGCTGGTTTAATTTATTTTTCTCTCTCGTATTAAAACCTCTGGACGGCGGAGTAACCGCGTTAATTAAACGACTCGTAATTGGTCGCCGTGGAATCAATGTGTGCGCGCGCGCGCTCCGTCCAGTTCTTTGTTATAATGCACGGTGAAGGGAAAAATGACTGATTGCTGGCCTTCGCAGTGTGATCGTCGATGGCGGAAATATAGCCGCTGATGTTCGCGAGTAATGACCATCGCTATGCCGAGTTCGTATGGATGTAATTGCTTCGATATTTTCGCTTAAAATTATCCAGCGAGAAATTCTGTGATTAATGAAGCGGATCGTGGCGTTGTTGCCAATTAGAAGCGCGAATATAAAATTACAAATAAGACGGAACGCGCGCGATTTGCTGAAATGTCATTTTGTTTATCTTCATAAATATGCGCGAATTTGACTAATTTCATACGTCGGCTGCATTTTGAGCTTGTTTCATTTATGCATGTAATTTTACATTTCAAAGGGGGCTTGCTTTTCAAAGAGAAAATTAAATACGCGAACGTACGTGTAACGCGTTTATTATGAATTATTATTATCGTTATACACCGCGCAGTATTATAGTCATTCTCGTCAGAGCGCAGCGGCTACGTGCATGAGCGCGCTAATGAATTATTTACCATCGGAATAAATTACGCTGCCAATTATTTTTAAGACCTCGGGAAGGCAGCTTGAAAAATGAATGGCCGAGCGCACACAAACGCGCTTTTAATTTTAATCTCAAGATTACGGGCTGACCTTAATAACGGAAATTAAAATTTTACACCCGCCAGGCGGTTCTACTGGAAATTTTATTTGCAGTCGAAAGGGGGACAATCATCGTCTCGATTCATATTTATTTGGTCAGCAAAGCAGACGGTAGGCTTATTTATACGTGCGCCAGTGAAAACAAAGACTATAGAGAGAGAGGATGATTCGTGTGTACACAGAATCCCGTCCTCGCAGAGTCCCGTCGGCAGAAATCTCGCCCAGCGCTCTTCTTATTCTTTATTACCCCGATTACGACGGAAAGACTCTCCCTCTCACGACACGGCGCGGCCTTGACCCGATCCCCATCGGGGCGGCACATCCCTTCCCTTCAGCCTCCGGTGCGCGCATGTACGGACAAAAATGTGTACATGTAACAAACATTTTCGTTTCAAACGTTCGCACGATGAATAACTCTTGATTTATGTATACCTCACGCCTATATATACACACACACACACACACACACATATATATATATACACACACACACACGCAGACGGCGAGCGTTTCAGGAAAAGAGAAATGGCACGTGAAAAGACACGTTTTTTAGTTAAAATAATGATGTAAGGCCCGGGATGTTGAATTGAATTGATATGCGCTTCGCAGGGCTGCATACGTATAAATCTGTGGCTTCCAGAAATAACCGAATAAGCCCACTTTTCGAGTTTCCCAGACGAACGGGTTTTAATGTTCAAACTTATATGTAAGATCGGGAGAAACGAGATGAGTCGTGATACTTGACTAGTCAATTGACACATTAAACACATATTTACACGCTGGTTTCAACAGATTATACGATAAATTGAGACACCCCGAAATTTTTCGAGTTATATGTATCTCAAAATCCTGAGGTGATAGACTAAAAGTAAGGTCATATTTTAGATCAGCCCATCAAAATACATAAGGATATGATAGTCAGTGCTCTGGGTTTGACCACTTTCTTTTTGTGTGTGGCTGTGTAATTCTTTAATTTCGCCCCTAGCAGTAGTAGCCCTGGATACATACCTAGAAAAGAGACTTTCTAGATAGTCTGGAGTATGGATGCGCATGATCTTGTACATAAGTATTACCATGAAGTAATGTCTCCTCGTATCAGTGCGCAGTCAACCCAGAGTTAATCTATGAGGCGATATATGATCAAACCGTCTTGCACCTAACACATATCTCACACTGGAGTTTTGCAGTCATTGTATCTTTTCCCTTAGTTCTTGAGATGCATCAAGATAAACCACCGAACATTAATCCAAATGCGGGAACAGCAAAGCAGACACGAGACGTTTCCGCAGGCTCTTAGTGGTATATTGACGGAAAAAACGGAGCGCGAACATTACTCTATTGAATTTTTTAGTTATATAATTTACGTGCATTTTCCACGATAAATTCGCGTCCAATATAACACCGAGACTAGCAACGGTATCGGAGAATGGAATGCATGCTTCGTTCCCAAGGTATAACGGTCTCGGCTCAAAACCAGAGTAGAAATTTTTCACAAATTTATTGCTGCCGAAAACGATTGCCTTTGTTTTTTCCTTCTTGAGTTTGAGACTGGATCCTACAGCCCAATCCGACACCGCCACTGCTGCTTGCTGCAATCTTATTTTCGCATCTACTCCATCCTCCCGAGGTACCTGCGTATAAATCTGCAAATCGTCTGCGTATAATAGATGCTTGATGGATCTCGAATCAAGGGGGTCACATATGTCAATTATGTATAGGCAGAACAAAAAGGGTCCCAGAACCGATCCCTGTGGAACTCCAAGATTTGTGCTTAACCACGAGGATACGCCTTGCGTACTCGTATAGACGCATTGGCGTCAATCTCTTATATAATAATTAATTCACGAAAGAGCGGTTCTAGAAAAACCCGTCAATATTAGCCATCTTAGAGATTGTGTCGAATGCCTTACTAAAGTCAAATAGTAGAAGTATCGTGACGTATTTCTTGTTGATGCCAAGTCTTATGTCCTCTGTCAGTTTAAGGAGCGCTGTCTGGGTGGAATTATGCTTCTTAAACCCAGTCTATAAGGAATACATTGGTCCCTATGAACTCTTATATTTGGTCGCAGGCAATCTTCTCAAGAACCTTTGAAAGAAAGCACAAGATGGAGAATGCCTAAAATCCCAAGGATTTTTCGGCGTAGAACACTTTTTTAACGGTGTTACACTGCCTTCCTCCAATGATCCGGGAAAGCCCCTTGCGCAAAGAAGGAATTGAACAATCTCACCAGATGTTCTTCTATGAAAGGAAGCGCCTTTACTATAACATTCTGAGGAATACCATCCTCGCCACGAGCCTGAGACGAAAGGTCCAGGTTACCACGCACATTTTAACAGGTACATGACGACCAGTCATGTACCAATTCAAGTCGACAAAATATGAACTATTTGTGTGGAAGAAATCCCTTTGTAATTACGATAGTTGGTTTCTGATACTTTGAATGGCTGACTTCTCCACTGAAGACAGATATCAATGATATTATGTCGACTGCGAAAGTTCGCCGGTATGTTGTGTGCTTCCAGTATCGTATCGTTCTCATTGACAAGAATTTAGTCCATCCAGGTATGAGACGTGCGTGTGTGATGCGTCGCACCGTATTGAGCCGTCTATAGGGACCAGTTTATGAACTAGTTTAGCATCATTTCCATTTTTAAGAAGGTCGGCGTTCAAATCTCCCATAATAATTCTTGTAACAAGGGCAAAAATCGCATAATTTGTCTAGAAAGTTCGAGACCTTTATAGATGCTACACCAGGCGGTCTGTAAATGACCTAAACAAGCATGGGGTCAGAGTTCTTGCTCTTTACGGAACAGAATAGGTATTCAGGTATACTTGGCTTACCTGTCATGGTAGTATCTGATGATGCTAAAATTTCGCATTCAAGTGAATTACGCACATATAGAGAAACTTCGCCCCCTCGCAAGTTTCTGTCTTGTCTATATACCTGGAAGCCTTCAATATTAATGATATCGTCCGAGACAGACGGGCTCAACCAGGTTTCGGCCACACCAAATAAGTGGAAAGACGGATTATCACGTAGAAAATTTCTCATTTGATTAATGTGCTTCTTTAGAGAAGTCGCATTAAAGAAAAATGATCTCAATACACCCCGATTTCTCTTGTGGTTACCAGTAGATATTTGGCTTAGTCAATTTGGAGAGGGTAGATTCTGTTTTGTTGTATCTGAGCCTATGTTACCAACTTTTTCAATCTTGTGTTTTTGGTTTCCTTTACGCCAGCCATACGAAAACTAGTACTAAGTCTTGTTTTTGATTTTTGTTTGTTACTCTTATTTGACATTTTGGTTTTTACAATTTTCGCCTTAGGAATTGATTTACAAACTACTTTATGTAAACTGCTAGTAGAATTAATGGTATCACTCTGATCATTTTTCTTTTTATTTGCGGAGCAATATAATTTACCTACAGATTCGTATAGTAAGGCAAGATTATTTAAATCTGCATTGTTGTTGAAGACATATACTTTCTCTCGCTCACACTTCTTGACGATAAATCTGCCCTCCCTGTGCCCTACATATTTAAAACCTAATTGTTTAGCATATACGCGCAGACTTTTAAACAGATTGTATTTGCCCTTGTCAAGATAATGGCTGATAAAAATATTTGAGGGCCGAGGGTATTGGTTGAAATCGTGCCAAGAAGGGAGGAATTTAAATCCTGTATAAAGAGAAACTTGTAAGTTTAGTTTTTGTCGTAAAAATGCGCTTGACCAAATCTTTACTGATTAACCTAACCAACTATGTGCTGATATTCCGTTGGTCGTCATTAAATTTAATTGAATTGTTTAATGATTCATAGTGTGGTTGTGATTGTATTATAGGAGGACAGAGTTTGTTTTGTCTCTGCGGTGTTAATTTAGAGACATATATAATATCTGTTTTCCGGAGGAACGGAAACAGAATTGAGCACGGCAAAACAGAAATCTTCTGGAGTAATCTGTAATGTATTAACACAATCTATGGCGCATGAAATCAGCATGTCACAGCTCTCAACACCATGCTTCTCTCCCCCCCACGCTCTGTTCCTCCTTGTCAAAACTATAAATAATTGCGGATGAATCGATGCAAGATGCTGCGTCACATTGATTTACATTGAGATTGCTGTTGTTGTTTTGAATCGTACTTGAAAACGTTGTGATGGACGCAGACAAACTCGACGTAAATTTACATAGTCTGGATTCAAATGCATTGAGTTGCTTGTTTATAAGTTTACGGAACATCACACACTCTTTATTGGCTACATTTAGTTTGGTTAATTTTTCAACCAGTAGTGCTTCTAGAGAATTCACCTTTGATTCGAGACTGTCGATTTTCTATGTTAAGCTGAGCAAAACATCCAGAGAAGCAGCAGTCCCTTCAAGCTTGGACTCTATAGAGTTCTGCTGGCTGCTAATTGCTTTTCCTACAGTATCTTGAACGGAATGCGCATATGTTACTAAGCTTGAGATAACGGAGCGCCATTCTTGAGTTCGGTGAAGTCGAGACGGGTTGTGTTGTTATTTTGTGAGAAGTTGCGTGATAATACCGGTGATGAAGGTGTTGAAACGTTGATGAAGCTGCTATCTAGCATCTTATCTATAGTCAGTCCATCAGATAGTCTGGAGACTTATCTGGTTACGTTTCGGGTGAATTGTAGCTTTACGGCAATATTTTTACTACTACTGAAAGTGGTAAATGAAAAAGGCCTATTTGAAGATACAAAATCCGGAGTTGTCTCGATTTAAAAAAAAAGTGGATTTATTCGGTTATTCCTGGACGTCACAGGTATATATGGGCTGGTTATTGAATGAACTCGGTAGATACTATTACCTTTTAGTGTGGCATATGAGTAACGAAAAAATGTCCGAAATGAAATTTTCCTTTCGAGCGTGTATGTATATATTTGCGTGTGGGAGATTACGAGTATTTCAATTACTCGGTTTAGTCTTTTGATATATATCACATTCATAAACAATCCTCGTTTAATAAACACGCCCACACATTTATATCAATGCGCCACAAAGGCATTTGAAGCCTTCATCTCATTTGGCTCCCGTATCCATCAAAATCCGTCGGCCAAATTAACGCTCGCAGATATAGTTAATGGCTACATGTGCGCAAACACGCTGGCAGCTCTCTCTCTCTCTCTCTCTCTCTCTCGAGGCGCGCACGTTACCGTCGTCGTCGGCTAAAGGTTAAGTGCCCGTACGTTATATAACTGTATACGAGTCGTCGTCAAACAACGCCGCGCTGTTCATTTCGCGCCCCCATTGTGCACGGGCGAACGAAGAGGCTGAGGTGGTACAGTAAAAAGCCCCCAAAGAGAGCCGAAGGAAATAGTAGCTAGAAAAATATGAAGATTAGTGGGAGGTGCTGCTGAATGCGCAGCGTGCGGCTTTGTTTATGTATCCGGGCCACTGACGTTCCCTCCCGCCCCTCTCTCGCCGTGCACCTCTTGTTGTTGTTTGTAGAGTGCACAGCCGAACGCGCGGTTGCAGCCGCCAGGTGCGTATATATATATATATATATTCCGGTATAGACGCGCGGGAGCGTATATATGTCTACGTATGGGATGCTGTTACGTGGACGGTGCAGCACTGTTGCGCCACACATGCAAATGACGCGCTATCCTCATTCCCTTTAGCATTGCTGGGTTACATCCAAGCGATTGCGCTCCTTCTTGCACGCTGTTTTCAAGCTTTATATGATGTGGCAGTTTTTCGAGGAATTGGCACTTGAAGCCAAGTGGCGGGCATTAACGAGGCTTAGGAAACAGTTCGCAAAGTGCTGCACGCGCTCGTTGCAATTGCAGTAGGGAGGTACGTCTGCGCTTTGATTATGTCCTTAATGGACTATATATTATGTGCGTCCTCGTCGTCGCCGTCCCTTTGATGACGAGCAGTTCCGGAAAATTACTAACCTTATCGCGTCTGACGTCGATACAAGTGCCAAGTGTATATGGTGACGTCTGCTTCCTTCGTCTTGGGATGGAGCGCCAACGTCATTCGAAGCCCAACGAGAGCTAATTTATCCAACATGTCAAGAGAAAATTAAGGTTAAATGATGACGTTGACGTAGGTATACGCGAAATTTAAAATATCGCGCCTGTACGCTTGGTAATAAACAGCTCGTTTACAAGCGTTTGATGGTGAAGTATTGCAATCGCAGAGTAGAGCGAATGTGAGTATATATGTACGTAGCGGAGGCGCGAAAGTTTCAGGGAGTTTACAACTATAAGGAGGATAAAAGCGCGCGCTCGGGACGGCCGTTAACAAATTTATGTGTGAAACGAATGGACGATGCAGAAAAGTTGAGCGGAACTTACGGCAGCTGGCAGCTACGTAGCTCTTTAAGTTTCCATTGTTGTATCGCCGTGTCTAACGCCGGCGCGTTCTGCATTGTGTATATAATTATGCAGGAAGGCTCTTGAACGATTGTTACGAGTAAGAGAGAAGGCCGACCGAATGAAATAAGGTAGATATACATATAGCGAGGAGAGCCGTATTGAATAAGCAAATGGATTGTAAAGGCCCGGTGAAGATTGCACTTAGCGACGCTGCGAGAAAATGCAAACCGCGTCCTCTTATTCATACTTACTTAACCTTAGAGTGCGAGAGTGCAATGTATATGACAAACGGATTACACCAACGACACAATGGCCGCTTTAATAAAATCGTATCGGTTGACTTTTCGCTTACAATGTGTTTATATATATATTCATCGCGGCCAAATGGCTTTTAGTAGTGAAACTGTATAGCGACGCTTAAATTTTGCGCCGGCGATACAAGCGTGTTGCACTGCTAATTTCGAGGGAAAATTAATAGGCAATTTGTTTCGTTTGTTTGGCTGAAATTGACATCCGAACGTCATTAGGTGCGCGGGGCTCGACGCGGTGGCCTACTCGATCTGCACTACACACACACACACACACACACACACACACACACACACACACACACACACACACACACACACACACACACACACACACCCATAATAAGCGAAGGTATTTTCTTCGGCGAGGATGCCGGAAGACACCGCAACAATTTCGCAATAATCTCCTTAGCCGTAAGTGTGTATATAGGCTTTCTCGCCTCCTCCCTCGTTCATCGTGTTAATAATTTCAAGGATTCTGATTATTCAGGTCTTCACGGAACTTTCCGTATATATCTCTTCCTTCGCATCTCTTTCCACGCGTAGTGTACACAATTAATCGATATATAGTCGTCTCCATTGTTTCTCTTGCTGGCTTTAGATTATCTCCGCAAGACTCGGGCAATTAGGATACTGCATTTCACTGACAGTTTTTATTCTTTTTACAATTATTCCGTATTATCGTCAATGCTAACGAACTGGCAGAGAATCCAATAAACCAGATTTGCTGTTTTGTTGTGTTTACAATAGCCAACTGAAAATCTTGAATTTCAATTGGAAAGGCAAATTTTGCTTTTAATCAAGCTATCCATCAAATCACATTTATATTATAGCCATATTATAGCCATTACTTTCCTAGATCTTGCTAAGGTATTTGATACTGTAAATCATAATATTCTGTTAGACAAGTTATATAACTACGGTATACGAGATAAAGCACATGATCTCTTACGCAACTATTTATACAATAGGATGCAAAAAGTGAGAATAGGTATAACTGAAAGTAAGTACGAAATGATTACTACGGGTGTACCTCAAGGAACGATACTAGGTCCGCTTTTATTTTTAATTTATGTTAATGATCTCTTAAGGGGGCTAGACACCTTTTATTTCTGAAAAAGGGAGATATTTTGATTTTAGTGTCTAAATATGAAATAATTATTATTTTCACTTTATAAACACAAAGTAGAGTATATTTACCTTC